>JANTPZ010083892.1:0-33337 GCA_025593235.1 Vachellia pachyceras
GGAGAAGGAATCTTTTTTTTCAGTGGATAAATCATTATATGCAATATTTGTTATGCTTATGTTATCAATATTCAATGAACATCCTTATCTCTTCCTTTTATAAAAAAATATTATTTTTCGTATGAATTATTTATTTGGTGGTATAAAAGGCACTTTTCATCTAAGAAAATCACTTTTTTCATTCTATTCCCTTTTCCATTCTATTATATTTTGTTATATATCAATACGGTAAAATTAATATCATAGACATCACCCAAAAATACTAGGTAATCCTTTTGCCACATGCCCTTGGTGAATTATGGAGAGTAATATCCCAAAAGTTAGGTTATAATTATAAAGAAATATTTATATAAATATAACAATTTTTCTTTATAAAAAAAGATCCTAAGAGTTAGGTTACATTTATAAAGAAAGATGGCATGATAAGAAGCTGATCCATGAATATTAGAGATGGGGTATCACAAAGCTAACTTTTCAAATATTGCTAAAATATTAGTTACCTTTTGAAAATATATTGATTATAAAATCAAGACTAACAATATATAATGGTTTCTAATAAAAAGGTAGTTGTCATTTAAGTATAAAATCACAGATTCAAGTCTACATGAATGTAGTAAAAAAATATTTTTAGAAAATTTATTCATATTTAATTTCTTGAATCTGATTCATATGCTATATTAAAAGAAATGGGGAACACAATTCAAAAAATTAAAACAAATGGATTTACTGAAAAAAAAAACTCTTCGTCCATATGCACTTTTTAATTTTAATTAATTACTTTTATTTTTGTTTTAATTATCCTCTCAGTTGTAAAATTTATCTTTGAAAGAAAAGTTGGCTTGCCTTCTTGTCAAATATCAGTGACTGAACGATTGGTGCGTCGTCAAACTGGGAATTTACAGAATCTTCTGAAAGTGAAAACAACATTTTTAAAATGGAAAGGTGAGTCAACAATACATTCTGGGTAAGTGGGCAGGTGACATCGTAGAATTGAGTGCTTTGCCAAAGCATCATTGTTCTAAACCCTCGGTTCAACAGTTAAAGGTTTCAAAGAATTCAATGAGAGGTGGGTTAATTAGCACTGAAAAATTACGTTCACGCAGTTCAAACCAAAATTATTTACATGTACTTATTTTAAAAATCATAAATCATATTGAAAAAGTATTTTTTATCGTTAATTAAAATGGTATAAAAGCTCCCACAAAAAGGAGAATGTTCTGTCCTGAGATCTTGGTGACGATAAGGTATATTTTACGGCAGTATAGTATGTAATTTGGGGTTAATTTCAATGTGATTAATGCCTTATCTAGAACGCCAATGGTACAAATGGCTAACTGATAGGTGATTGGGTGGTATGAGACCTGTCAAAATGCTGCTCTTGATTGTAGGTAAGCCAACCCCTTGTCTAAATTTTTATTTTAAAAAACTTTTTATGTATATTTTTTTGCCACTATTCATCATTCTTTACCCACATTCTTCATTTTGCTTGGCTTATCAACCTCGAAAAAAGGGCGCTTTGTGATTATGAATTTATAACATTTTATGTTATTTATTTTATTGACCGATTCAAAATCAAATTGTCTCTTCTCTTATGACTTTTACCACTACAAAAAAACTTGATTTTCAACGGAGGCTGAAAGTATAAAAAGTTACTGCTGAGAGACTTTTTGTGGTGACAAGTTATCGTCAAATAGTCATCACGGTAGGAAGCAATAAAAATAAGTTGCCTCTGGACGTCTCCTTCAACGGTGACAAAAAAAGTCACCGCAGAAGAGTACCTTTAGCAGCGACAAATATTAAAAAAAATAATAATAATTTACTCCAATAACTGCCACATTAGCATCGGTTGGCACCGTGTCATCGATGACTACCACAACACCACCACTCCTTGCATGTCACGTGTAACTACATATATGCGACCTTACCTACGCCACATGTCTTGCACTGCCATGTGTCGCCAGCAATAAATCTGAAAGTTTGTCTTCTCTATAAATCAAACCTCCAAATGTTTAGGAGTGAGTGTGAGCTTTTACCAATTGAGTTGTAATGACTTTGCATACTTTAAATATATATATATATATATATATATAATATTTTACTACATGATAAATTATAGACGTTTACACACACATTTATGTATATATATATTATTTTTGCATATATCTATATATATATAATATCTAATATTATTAGAAACTAAAAGTAAATTGATGATAATTTTAATGCATGTGTTTATTATTTTATATATTTACATTTTATTTTATATAAAGCATATTATTGATTAAATAATAATTTTTATACACTTATATAATTATTAATTTCATAATTTTTTTTAAAATTTTTATTTTTTATGTAAAATTATCTTTTAATAAAAACTTTTAAATAAAATAAATATTAAATTTCTTGCCTCGCTGAAAGTCCTACATTCGATGACGACTCAAAAAAGTTGCCACTAAAAGTTCTAACTTGCAAAAAATTCATCAACATATTTATTACTCACCAATAATTTTTCCTCACTTTATAGAATGAGTACAACATACGTACTTCCTCTATTGACAACTTCAATTTCTGTTTTGACAACTACACTTATGCTATTCATTACACATATCACACATCCTTCATGTTCAACCTCACTTGCACCCACGTACGTCATCACCCCTAAACTTCTTCCTCCCATTTTCTTTCAACCTAATCTGTCATACCTAAGCCATCCTTCCTTACCAATATTTGCTTGAAAGAGACTTTATCAATAGTAACACATATCAGGATTGAATTCTGATGAATGGATCCATCTTTTGGACAAATAATCATAAAAAGATTAAATGCTCATCTCAGGTAGTAGGAAATTTTGCAACTATACAAGCTCAGTTCTTCAATCCCCATCATCAACCACCTACTACTCAATCTAAAACATATCAGACACCACCCCATCTATATGTAATTCATGCCTCACAATGCACACACCAAAAAAATAAAAGTAAACACATCAAGATGAAGCCAATCCATTTTACGTAAGTTTCGATGCTCACCCTGCTTCACCTTCAAATCCACTTACCCACAAACGAACTCAATCAAAATCAACGATGGAGTACGCAGGAAGAGGTTTTGTATGAAAAATCATTTCAACTTACCTCCTCTTTCAGCTTTCCAACTTCAATGAAGTACGCAAGAAGCTTCGTCACCTTCTCTGAACACCATATTGCTTCATTGAGTTACTATGTATCTTGCATTGCTTCTGATCTTTTATTACTTAATGGGCATTTCTATCATATCGCACAAATATGAAAAACCCAGATTGCTGTAGATAGCAATATGCCTTTTACCAAATTCATGGCACCAAATAGGGTTTAGGAATTTAAAAGATATTTTCTAGTCATTTACCTAACATATATGGATGTCCGTTCTTGTTTCATGGTATATATTCTACTCTCAGTCATCTATCAATATACCTAATGTATGATGGTCTTGTTTGGCATATTATTAGAAAAGCACAATCATGTAAGTTGAGATAAAATTCCTCTCGTATATTCTTCTTGTAACCGTATATCATGTTGAAAAAGTAGTTTCTATCGCTAATTCAAGTCGTAAAATTTATGAGCCAACCATAATACTATCTCCTGTATATAATACCCAGCTGATTAATTTGGGGAGAATAATTAAGTTAAATAAATTACTTAGATATCACACATTACATGATATCTCTAATACTAATAACATGATATCTCTATCGTTAGATTATATATTATTTTATAAAGCAGAAAAATTAACTTGGAAACAATATGATAAATATAAATATTTTGAAGCAATTAATTTAATTTCTTTGATCTCTTTAAATCAATAAACTACATCTTATATTAAGGATGAAAGGTATTACTATTCAGATTCTATAATGCTTGAAATGCTCGCATGCACACACAAATAAATTAAGAAACTCGGTAAGATTGAGACAAAAGTCCACCCACTTCTGTTCGTACATTTCGTCCTCCTAGCGGATTATACCAACACTGAACCAAGTAATCTTGAGAAAGGAAAAAAACGGATATAACACTTGCCAACTGAAATTACAAATATTGCAGTAATTATAAAGAAAAACTCTAAAAGATGCCATTATGTTGAGAAATAGAAATACATGAAGTGGACATTATCTAGGATCAGCATCTGCCACAATTGCTTTTATAGTACATTGTACATGTGTGCGAGTAGCTGTAACATATCATTTGTGTCTTTGTGATTACTCCCTTGGTCCTAAATATAATACCACTATAAACGATATCTTATAGTTAGAAGTGGAGGAGGAATTATTACAACAAAAACATAAAGCTCGTGAATATGTCTGCAACAAAATGCTAAGAGGCTAATATTTTGTATCGTGATGCTGAGAATCAGGGCCTCCGGGACTCACTCTATGCTTGTCACGTTGTCCAACATTGTTATCCACAAATGGTGGTAACAAGGGTTGCTGCTGATTCGAGTCTTGGAGCATCACTTTCATCATTTTTGGATTCAGAGGCCGAGTTTCGCTTCCAGCAATAAGAACCAAGACCAGCAAAGTGAACAAAAAGGACCTCATCAGTCTTCTGATGATCAAAGTATAAGAGCATCAGTGGTTTTGAAACTTGAATCGATGTTTAATTTTGATACAGACCCTTGAGCTAACAACTGGGTATTTATATAATTTAGAATCCTCTAAAGTTTAGTGGGGTTGAGTGTATCTAATTCTGAGGTAAATCTACAGGTAATATTTATATTGGTACATTCTTTTTATCCCCGTCGGTCATCAACTTACATGGCTCCAATTTGGAAGAGGGACAGTGTTCAACCAATGAAACTTGAAGGTTGTGTATAATGTGGGTATTATTCTTCCACTTAGGATCAGCTAATTAAATGCTAGAGCTTCTCTCATCCACTAGAGATCAGCTAATTAAGTGCTAGAGCTTCTTTACAGTCATCATCTATATTCTACTAAATTAATGTTTGGTGCATTTATCTACTTTATCTTTTATGGTAAAAGTGATCTCTCGGTTTCATTTTGGTTCCTTAATTTTGTAATTTGTCATCTAATTCAAACATTGTTAACAAAAGAAAAATGCTGATATTGAATTTTCAAACATTCTCAAATGTTGACATATTCAATTTAATTTTTTTAAGAAAATAATAATGATTAGCACAAAAATTACCATTGAAAATCAAATTAATGGTGTTAGAGATAAAGGAATGAATAAAGTTCAAACTGAAAAATTGTTAAAAGTTAGATGACTAATTAAAGATTCACTTATGCCATTTAGTTTCAATTTATAAACAAAAGTTTGGGTTAATTAGGTTTTAAGATCCCATCATGCATGGTCAAGTCAGTGCATGAGTGATGTTCAAAGTGTTTATAGAGATACTTGTAGATTATTCACTAGCAAAGCTTTTATATTAGCAAAGGAATTCAAAACCATGTCCTATTGGAATAGGAGCTGTATCCTTATGCATTAGGCCAATCATATTGCCAAGTTTTATCGTCTTTTCACAATGAAAATTTTTGTTTAATTGATCAATATTCCTTATATATGATATAAGGTGATGCAAGTGAAATGATAGCTATCCGCAACCGCAAAGCTCAGCCTAGCATATATAAAGTTACTCTGCGAGAGATTCCTAAAGGAAACCAAGTGATTAAGTGATTCCTAAAGGCAGAAATTAAAGAAATTGGTTTTTAGGATATGGTTATATATGTTTGGAATAAATAATAAGGGTACCAAGAATTGTTCAAGAATCCTAGCTAGGATCTCTCTTTTTTTTGGATTTGAGGATTTCAGCACACTAGAATACCCTTACGATCTTTTCTATAAGTAACAATTATATAAATTACGTAAGATGAATGAATGGTTAAAAACCTTAGTTTAAAATTAGGCAGAGGGCTTGTCCTTTTGGCTGCAACTTTGTTCTCCAACTCATCTATCCATCGTCTTCTGGATTGACCCAAATCTCAACAAGTATGGATCAAACTTAATTATCAAACATTCTAAACTGAACTCTCTCTTATCTCTTCCCTTATAGGAATTGATCATGTCGAATGTTCAAAATGATCAGGGGAGCTCAATCATATGTGATCATTCGTTCATGTATGCTAAAATATTGTTGAGTCACACATCCGCACAGGTGTGGCGTGGTTTATATAGTCAAGGTCATCTCCCTCTTGATAAATTAATCTTTTAAAATAAACTCTTCTTTTTATATTTGTGTTCATCACATATATGCGGAAAATTTGATGTAGGAAACTGTATTTGGATGAAGATTTTTCCCCATAATATGGAATTGCTTTAATGAGTTTGGAATGGAGATTGGATCCTTCAAAGTATTTATGCCTTGATTTAGGTGAACGTACTTATGATATGCAGGAGAGGGCCTTTTAGAAGGCAAGATGAACTTCTCACGTTCTAGCCATTTGCACTCCAAATTAAATTATACGAAAGTAGTTCTTATAATCAAGACAAATTGATAACTAAAGCAAATTTGGGAGACCAAAAGTTTTATTATCCCCTCATTTTAATTTTCGTTTTCGAAAGTGATCATTACTTGTTATGGGAATAGAGTGCTACAAGAAAAAACATTTAAGATTAAATTGTCTCGGTTATAAAAAGGAAGGTGACTCACCTGGTGATCAAATTCCAGAACCTTCAATAAATATAGTCTGTATTTATTACGCCTTATTTTGACTATATGTTTGATTTGACAGTCTACAGTGCTAAAGAAAATCAATATATCAATATCATCATTATAAAATATGACATTTATTATTAAGTTATATTGTCCATAAATAAGGAACAATAAAATTTGTATTAAACTCTATAAAAATATACACAAAATTGTCAAATATAGATAGATAGATATATATATATATATATAATTTCACCAAAAAAAGTCAAACAACTAGATGTAAAAAACTATTTAAAATAAGTTATGTTTCAACTAACATATAAGATAATTTAATTTTGATTTCTTATGACGTGGAACACTTTTAACATTAAATTATGTATTGCTTAATATTGACTCCAACCCCCCTCGCCATTTTGAATTATTTTGCAAATTGTTACTGCAATTTTTAGTGCACCCATTACCATAGGTTTTTGATAAAGCTATAGTCAGCCACGAGTTTGGTGAAGCAGTGAACAACATAATTAACCATATCCAGTCAATCGGATATTGTGGTTTGCCAAATGGAAAACTTGTATATTTATTGCGGTAATGGACGTTTTCCACTATCTCTTAATAGTTAAGCTTTGAATTAATCTTCCAAAAGGCTAATAATTAAGGATGTATCGTTGAATATAACTTGGACATATTTAGTCTTGACATCGAATTCTCATTGGTTTAGTCACATGATCGAGAAAGGGATAAGGATAGAAAAATGTGCACCAATATGGACACCAATTGGATTAGTAATAGAAACCATTTTTGTAATATGATTTACTGTTTACATGGTAAGTATATGAGATAAATTTTATTTTGGTTGAAGTGAACGTGCTTTTACGATGCTAATGGTACAAAAATAATTTTAACCAACTTATTTAACTTCTTTAATTCCTTAGAAAATTTAATTGACTCTTATATTAAAGATACATTGAGTGATTCCTAACAAGGATTTTCCCCTCACACACGAATGATTAATTTTAAGATATATTAAGCTCTCTCTAATCAAGTTTGTCAAATAACAATATTATTATAAAATGAGAGAGTTTTAGAGTATAAGAGAATAATAGAAGAAGGAATTAAGAGAGAAAGCAAGGAAGCATATATGAAAAATAAAAAGAGAGAATTAGAGAGAAAGATGAAGCAATGCTTTCTTCACTTGGATGTGCCTAAAGTGTGGTACATAGTGTCATATTTATAGGCTCTTAACCCCAAGTAATAGTTTCATAGAATCAATGACAAATTCAATTCCCATTAGTATACAAATTGTAACATTTGATTTATTGGCATAAAGACCCCTAAACACTATTCATTGTAGAGGTTATAAGAATGTGACATTAAGGATAAGGAATCCTAGGGATTGGAAGTTATGGACATTCATTCTAAAATGTTTACAACACTCCCCCTTAATGTCCATAACAAATATTGTGCCTCATTAAAACCTTACTAGGAAAAACCCAATGGGACAAAAACCCAGTGAAGGTAAAAGAGTACACAATATATATTGAAGTTGTCTCGTTAAAAACCTTACCAGGAAAACCCATTGGGACAAAACCTTAGTTAAAGAAAAAAGAGTACAGCAAGATCTTTTCTCCCCCTGGAAATGGTATCACTTTTACTTCTCCTTATGATAACACCATCACTTTTACTCCCCCCGATAACAACATTATCTTTTATCTTTTTATCCCGATAGAGTATACTAAATTCTCATCAAACAGATAATCCTCATTGTCTTTTAGAGCATATATTCCTTTTACCTGAATTATGCATAACACATTGACATCATGTAATATCTTTAAAGCATATTAATCAAGTCTCCAGTATCCCTTCTTGAAATGCTAAATCATTGCATCAAGTCTTAGTTTCACTATCCATTTGTATACCTACATAAATCTAATTTTTATAATAAAAATATAAAACAAATATTAACAAATCATGTGAATTAACATGGAGTAGATATATGCTCAAATTATTTTAGTCCATATCACATTTTATATAGATAATGATTTTTTAAAACATGTTTCTAACATGTTAGAACCTTCAAGAATTTTCATGTAAATTTCATATACACTGAGCAATATGTTTATGCAATAATAATATCCAATATAGGCATATTTTGTGTTCATATGCTTAAACTAAAAATTATTTTTCATCCACCACAAAATAATATCTTATACCTCATCATCATACCATTGTGCAAACATTTGTTTTCATATACATGTTCATATGTCTCATAACAACTTTATATTTCATGGATTTGGACTACTGGTCAATAATTCTCACATATCAAAATGATGCAATCATATTTTATTGCATCTTTTTCCTTTTTTCTTTTCTGTTGGCCAATCACCTTTCTGTCATCATTTTATGACAGATTCACATAAAAGATCCCCATTTGATCACGTGATGTTATTATTAAAACCATTGTTGACAACTTTATCCGTTTCGGTTCCATTTTTCTTATTGCGACATAACTTATCAAAATCTCAACATTATTTTTCATGTACTTGAATCTTTTTTTGAGGTTTTTGCAATTAGTTATGTCTTGGACTCTTCTGGAGCGCCAACCTCCTCAATATGATCATCTTAATGATATGCTCCTCTTTGTCCAAAGTATAATATTTGGAACCGGTTTATTTCTCATGCTTTAGGCATGTCTCATTTTCATTTTGTTGGAGCATTTTCAGCTGGAATATGAAATTTAATATACAGATCAATAACATCTGGAAAATATTTTTATAATATTTTCTGAATGCAATATTTGAAGAACTTCTAGTTCATCTTGTTATATTTAAGGATCTATATTTACCGGTAATAATACATTCAATGTATTTTCTTTTCCAGCTACTCAATTTCTCCCTTTCATGTGAAAAACTCTGTCAAATGACAATCAACTAATAATGAAGTACAAGTCTCATAAACCCATTTTCTCTTTTTAGAAACATAATTTGTTTCATTTAGAGACAAATAAGGAGGAGAATCTTTCATTATTGTGGACCAATAAGAATAAACATTGCACATTCAAACATTTAAAATGGGAAATATCTAGCTTCTAACCAAAAGCCAATTTTACTGGCAGAATTTTGTTGGCTTGTATAAGTACTACAATATATTAAGTCAGATATACCAACACTGAAATAATAATCTTGTTCTCATAATCATTGATCAAGCTATATATGGAAGCTTTTAAAAAAATGATTATGGATCATATAATCTGGAAATTGTGCACTCATAAACATAATAATTAATTCAAACAATCTTGCAAACTTTAAGCTGCAAGCTACTAATAACATACATGTAACCATATTATAGATGTATATATCAAACTTATTGAATACTTGTATGGTTTACATGCTTTTCGAATGGGCCCATATAAATTAATATATTCCAAAAATGTAGTGATCCATTTTAAATCATAACCAATGATTTTATCATGAACCATATTTTGTTGAGAACAAGCACCACATGATAACCTTTGAATTAAATATAAGGTGATGGTTATTAATGAAGAATCTTCCGGCTCTTCAATAGATGTCAATACAAAATCTTTGACATTATATTGCATCTTATATATGACTCGGATGATCAAACAAGTCATGCCAACAATAACTTTGTATAGATCAATAAACTTCTGGTTTACTATGATAACTTTTCAATTTTCATAACATATTGGATCTCAATATGACATTTAACATGACATCCAATTTTTGGAGATCTGACATCCATTTTAGGATATCAAAAGGCTTAACAATCTCCCCTTCATAAATAGAAATATATATCAAATTAGCTCACATTTATATTATAATTATCTTCCCCTCAAATGTGAGTCATATATACATGATTTTCTTATTTAGTGTATTTCACTTGAAAGTCTTTATATCTCATGACTTTCATACAATTTTGGATTTCAATCCAATCGGTATATTATCTTTAGACTTTTGAGTGAACCAAAACTCTAAATAGATTTATGGGTCATACTTTTCATTATCAATTCTTTTTTTGGCTCATAAATTAAAATTTATATTAGTTCTTTAGAAACTAAACTAGTTCTTCATGAACCATATCAATTTTGCAACATATAGTTCTTCAGGAACTATATTAATTTTTTAGTGGATAGTTCTTCAGGAACTAACATATATAGTTATATAACAATATAAATCCCATGGTTATTGATGGTTTCATAACCAACCAATTCAACATTTTCCAATAGATTGATATGCATTTTTCTATATGACTTCCCGTCATATTGTAACATTTTCTAATAATTTTGATGCCATTAAAAGGCTCAATTTTTAAATGTCAATCAATCTAATAATATGATCATAACCATTATCCTTTTGTATTTCAATAGTGTATCATCACTTCCTCCAAACATTGATCTTCTGAACCAAAGATAAAATCTTTAAAAGCTACCAAACTTTGATGTTTGAATATTAAGCCTTCAGAGTTTTGATATTCGTAGCAATTTGATCATTTAAATGGCACAATTTTTTCTTGCCATTTACTAGTACCAACATTGTTCTTTCATAAAAGAACCATTATAATAGTGATATGACTTCAAATCATCAATCATAATTACAGAAATATCTTGGCTGTTGGCTATTAAATTAAAATAATATTTTAATGAAATGAATTCAATAAATTTAAATTTGTAATTGAATATAAAAAATAATATAAATACATTGTATAATTATATATATAATAATATAAATTATATATAGAGGGAGCATGTATCAATAATATAAATGAAGAAATAAATAAATATAGATGTGGCAATATAAATAAATATCACAGTATGAATAAATATAATAGAAAAATAATAAAAATAACATGAAGTTAACAATATAACAATAATAGAATAATATATATATATATGTTAGTTATAGTGTTGTGACTTGTGAGTATAATAATAATTGCATAATAAAATGTAACAATATGAAAATGAATAGTAAAGAAAAAGACAAATAGCGACCGACTAAAAATAAAATATAAGGAAAATATAAATTATAAGAACAATAAATAAATAAATAAATAAACAAAATGATGATAAAAGAAAATGAAAGGAATAAAATAAATAACACAAATAAGTGAAATGTAAAATGAAACAACTTAATATATAAATGTAAATAATAATAAAATTAAATAATAACATGAAAACATTAAATAAATAAATGAAGCGTAAATAAAACAATATAATATAACAACATGAAATGTAAACAATAAGAAAATATAATAAATGAAAATGTAAACAAGATAATATAAATATGATAAAATAAAATAGAAAATAACAATAATCTCTAATTGTAGCTATGAAACCCGATGTATAAAACAATCGGTAATAAGCGTCACCTTCAATTTCATATGATGGCTATGATTATCATTGATAGATTATATAGAGATAAGATAAAAGAAGACAGAAGAAAAATGTTGAGACAACAATAAAAAAAAATATGCCCTTAGTAGAGCCTCATGCTGATAATGTATTATAAAATGAGAGTTTTAGAGTATAAGAGAATAATATAATAAGGAATTAAGAGAGAAAGCAAATAAGCATGTATGAAAAATAGAAGAGATAAAGAGATAATTAGAGAGAATGCTTTCTTCATTTGGATGTGCCTAAAGTGTGGTACATAATGTCCTATTTATAGGCTCTCAACCCCAAGTAAAGGTTACATAGAATCAATGGCAAATTCAATTCCCATTAGTATACAAATTGTAACATTTGATTTATTGGCATAAAGACCCCTAAACACTATTCATTGTAGAGGTTATAAGAATGTGACATTAAGGATAAGGAATCCTAGGGATTGGAAGTTATGGACATTCATTCTAAAATGTTTACAACAAATATCAAATTTTACTAATTAAACTGTCAAATAATTACTTCCTCTGAGTCTCATAGTGTCCTGCGTACATGTGTTGGTTCCCTAAAAGTTGATACTATCCCATTAATTCCCATCGCTTGAGGAATACATTTCACTTTGCAGTATTATTGTCTTCTTAGTATCGGTATTCTCTATTCTCGTTTCCTGCAAATGTTCAGTAGTTTGAACGAAACGAATATATCTGAGTTCTCTCACACAAATATTGCACACTTTCACGCTTGCTTTGTTTGCATCCATAAAATGAGCAAGTTCCTTTTAACATTGTTTATCTTTGTAGTTTTACGATAATTATAAGAAACATATAGCTGAATCGTTGGGGTGCACTGAGTTGGATGGCCTTAAAAAGAAAGTTTAGTTACATTTATATGTGTGCTCGCGCGCGCGCATTTTGTTTACAATTTTCAGCCACTATGTATCAAACAAGACATTATTGTAGATATATATTATTTATACGCCTTTGAGTCGCCTTCATCATTGTTAGTTGATCAGCAATACAGTAAAAGAAAGAAAAGGAAATAAAAATGGAGGCTTTCTTTCGAACATAAAGAGTTTTAAACTGAACTTGCAATAAGGTGAACAAAAACACAAACAGATATATGGCCATTGCAAAACAGATATATATATATATATAGCAGCACAGTAGTTCTGCACTAACAAGTGAGATACATGCAGCAACCTCACTGTATTCAAAACTTATTCTAAAATGGTGGTAACTTGAAAACGCTATTGATTGATCCAGTCATGAAGCAGTGAAAATGTAGTAGTTTTTCCCTTTGAAACAATGCTAATCTTTTATCTGAAAATGATGGTGAGAATTAGGTCCACCGGGACTCAAAATTTTGTTCTCACGTACTCTAAGATCGTCTTCTTCATTTGGCTGATGAGCTGGTAGCTTACTCAACCGTTCTCGAATCATCACTCTCAGACTCGCCATTTTTGGACTCAGATACCTTGCCTCGCTTCCTCCAGTACTTAGAAGCAAGACCAACAAAACGCATACTATAGTAAGCTTCTGCATTATTATCAAAGTTACTTGAATTCAGAAATCAACCTTTGGATGTTTTTGGTAGCTATATTGGACCTAGGCACTAGGTATTTATAGTAATCATAGTATGTTTGTATTTAGAATATTCTAAAGTGTAGTGGGGCTGTGTTCTGTATAGGATCTTAGCTGAATCGGCAGCTATTGCCATCCTTCAAATTATTCTTTTTCGCCGTCCAACCAACGAGATTGCTTCCAGTTGGAATAAAAAGAGAGGTCAGCCAATGAAATTAGTGAATTATCGTGTTTATGACTCATATCCATTTTCTAGTCAAAGAATCTGGTAAATTAAAGTTTTTGTGTAGAGTCATCATAATATGTCCCTTGTGTAAAACTTGAGTCACTAACCTATAATTTGTTTGTCTGTAATATATACACAAACCCACAGATCTTGTAAATGAATATTATTTCTTATTTTTTTTGTACCCAAGTATGAGCTGATTTATTGAAGTGCTTTTATATCTATCCTTATTAGAGCTCAATCAGTCAAGTATTTCTAGTGGTTTTGGAGATTCCTATAAGGATATAAAATGTTTCCACTTCTGTGGATAAAACAGAAAATGAAACCAAACTTTTTTTAAAATAAAATAAAATTTTAAGAAAATATTCGGTGCACTAGTGCATCCGCATGACTTCATGTTGTTGGCAATTAATGGTTGTTAATAACTGAATTGAAACAACAATAACTTATGAATGCAAGTCTATTTATATTTGTACCGTACGTGTAATGTAATTGAACTTGGGGGACAAATTTCACATGGCTATAAGACATTTGTGACTTTATTGAGTTCCTTTGACCTAAATACCATACAATTGAGAGAAATACTTGCACACTCTCGCATCATATATGCTCTCGCCAGTGAAAATATTTCAATTATCTTTTTTTAATCTCAGATCGCATAAACTTTGAGTTATCCTGTCCCACCCAAAAAAATTAAGAAAAAGGGATGAACGAGTTGTATAGGTTTATATCACCATTCATTGATTTCATAACTCAATCAACAACAGAAGTCATTTCAAGTCTCTGTTTGTTTCCAGATGGTGAAGGACGCATATTCAAGTCCAATTGATAAACGTTTCTTATTTAGTTGAGTCTGACGTGAAGTTTGTTGGCAAAAGATTATAACCATCTATAATCATGCATGTGATCAACCACTTGCTTAATGGATTCATATGTTGATGAGAAGAAACATGAATAACCAAATGGCAAAATAACACTATTCATATCATTCTAGAACTTGGATTTTAGGTTTTACTCAGGCCATTGGTTGTTGTAATGTTTTTTAGGCTGAGCAATGAGCTGTTTTTAAGGGTTTGACGTCTATATGAAATTTTGGGTTTAAGAGGATTATTTTTTAATATATGCAAATAGTTTAGTTGAAATGTTGCTGAATCTGAATAGTAACAAGATGTGTAGTATGCTATGTACACGGATTAAAGTTTTTTCAGCTATTTATTGGAACTGCAAATTCAGTTTTTTTTTCAAGATATCAGAACCATTTTGCAGATTCTTTAGTAAATGAGGGTTCAACATCTTTGTTTGAGGATTGTTCGAACCACTTGGGGACATTAGTTGCTAATGATTGTATGTGATTTAATCCCTCTATAGGTTGACTATTACAATATTTTATTAGGCCTTGTGACTTCACTTGTACCCAAAAACAAAAAAGAAAAAAAAATAACATCCATCCCATTATATGCATGTATGCATGTGATTGTGTATCTTCATATCTATAAGCATGCGAGAGAGTAGCTAGAGAGAGAAGTGCAAAGACAAATAGAAACAGACAGGGCTATGGCCTCCCAAAGGGAATTGAAATATGTCGGTCTTGGATATATATGTTAGGATGTCAAAGTGTGAGTGAACCTAAATTTGACGTATGAAGAAGTTCCGCATAAGATAAAGTTAAACTAATAACAAAGACGTGTGTCTGTGTGTGTAAATATTCATAAACTTAATGTTTAATTTATTTTAAAGCTTTTGGTAATTACTGGCCAGAAAAAAAAAAAGCTTTTTTGTTAATTAAGATATGATGTCGAGTCCATTTATATGCATCATATATATGTACACATTATTCAAATTCTGGTTATGGCATAGACTTGAAACTTGAAAGCCTGTGATGATGGTGGAAGCCAAATTAAATCGCCCTTTTTGAATTGTGTGTGTGTGTGTTGTGGTGATGGAATTCAGGAATTGATACTTGACCCAAACTTGGAATCAAATCTTCGTAGGAATATTGTTATACTAATTCTATATCATTTGTTACGAGACTTGTACGCTTCCGGTGACTCTGCTATATTCGCAAGAAGAAATTTTCTAGTGTTTATTTTGGTCAGAAGAAATTTTACAATGGTCTAGCTTAATTTTCCTGATAAATATGCGTACACAAAGTAAGCGGGAAAATATGTTCACTTCTCTTAAACTCACTATATATATGATATATGAAAAATAAATCGATTGTAGCTAGCGAGGAAAGAAAATGGGAAAAAAGATACTTTGGGACCAAATAAGAAAAATAATGACATTTTTAAACCCTGAAATCTTAAATTGTCACTTAATTTAAGTCTTTTGGTATTTTACTAATAAAGCTTTAGTGTAAGAACTGGTAATATGGCTCGTTGGAAAAATTAGGACCATTTTGATGCAGGTAATATCTTTTTAATTAATTAATTAATTAAAGAAAACTGAATACATTTAATATATATATATATATATAATATTTTTCAAACTGTATATAAAAAATATATTGTGGGATTTTGGGTGTGCCTGGAATGGTTTGTGTAACACCCTTATTTTGGTCTCCATGTGTGAAAGGAAAATCAAAGGAGTTGCACCAAAATTTTAAAAAGATTTTGGAAACCCAAAAACAAAGTGATATGTGAAAACCGTATAATGTTTGGGAGTCCATTGTGTATGGGGAAGGTATTAGCACTCCACAACACTCGTTTCTGAGAACAGTTACCCTAAGTTGACTATTAAAAATAATATAACTTTTTAAAATATTATAATTACCCAAAAACATAATCAAATATTATAAATTTACAAGGAGAAAATAAAGAAAAATAAGGAAGAAAATTATATATTTACAAAAAGTTGGATTTAACCTAGAGCCAACCCCTTTAAAGGGAACAAAATGCACATAATTTGGGGTAGAAAATGCATGACTCTTGGTTGTATGTTTTAGGACAAGATTTTATTAAATTTATTTTTGAAAAATGGCTTTTTTATTGGTTGGTATTTTCTTATTAAAAACCCTCCTTTTTATTTAAAAAATGTATATTGAAAGATTTTTGGATTAGACTTCCTAAGGAGATTCGCATAATCTCATACGAAGGAATAATCATTTTTATCTGAAGAGGTTCTAAAAACCTCACACGGCATAAAACATTTTGAAACTTTATTTTTTAATAAAAAGAGAAGTCTTTTCATTTTATTTTCATTTGTAAAAACTGATTTTGAATTATTAGATAAAATGAACAACTCATATTAGCATACTTGAGGATCTCACACAGTTTAGAATGATCAATTAGAACATAATGATATTAATTAAAACAAGGAACATGCAACCATTTTCAGTATACTTAGCTCTTGTTCTAGAAGCTGTAATGATTAGTCTCTCTTGAAATACAATCCACATTTTACTTTAAGCCTCCATCCAAATTTGACCCATGCAACCAAAAAAAGTGAGTAGAAAAATATAACATGATTAGTTATTACACGCCCGAAGATTAATATTGAAAATATAATTTACAAAGAAGTAAGACATACTTTCTAATGCATTTTCTCTTTTATTTATAATAGAACATGAGAGAACCCTTTAGAATGATATCATTCTAAAGGGTTCTCTCATGTTTTGGTAAAACCGCTACAAATTAGTAGCGATTCTGGTAAAACCATTACCTAAACCGCTACAAACAGAATGAGCCTTCTAGGAAATCGCGCTGTTTAGGAGCGGTTTGTCTAAACCGCTGCTAAATTGGAGACTCTTCGTTTTTTGTAGTGGTTATTTTAGAAAAACCGTGACAAAATGTGCTGCAATTTAGTAGCGGATCAATAAACCACTACAAATGTCGTTACAGTTGACGACCCTTCGTTTTTGCAACGATTGACCTTTAATAAAATCGCCACAAAGTGACAGATAAACCGCTACAAATTTGGTGCGTCCTTCCCACCATTTTTTATAGCGGTTTTCAACCACTACTAAGTTCATTGCTGGATTGTCATTGCAAATTTGTAGCGCTTGGATCTAAAACCACTACAAATCTTAAGATTTAGTCACGGTTTTTGGAACCGCTACTAATTTACCGCTGTTAAATACTTTTTTTTGGTTGTGGATGATGTAAGATGAAAAGCAGAATATTATCTCTCTACGTTTCTCTATTGCCTCCCCTTTCCTCTAAAAGACTAACCTCTTGCTTCAACCCTTACTCACCTTTTTATAGGAAATAAGTAGGGTCTCCACACATTTTTTTTTTTCGTTTTCTATTTTTTTATTAATTTTCCAACATGAAACTACTTAGTGTGGTATCAATCAACATAAATGAGGAGAATTTCTTTATTTTCATTTTTATTAACTTTTTCTAACATAAAAACTACTCAAAATGGTACCAATCAACGTGACAACATAAATGAGGAGAATTTTTTTACTTCCATTTTATATTAAAATTTTCAAACATATAAATTACTCAATATGATACTAATCAATATAAATGAGGAGACTTTTTTTTTAAAAAAAATTCGTTTTTATTTCATTTTGTTTCTTCCTGATAAGCAAGAATCAAACTTTCCTAATCTAGGCCTAATGATTGTTAATACATTTTTTTCAATTTTTTTATTTTTTATTTCTTAATGATATTTCTTAATTTGGGAGTTAACCATCATAAATAAGATTTTCTCTGAAATTATTGCAATGAAAACTTTCTTAAATTTCAATGGCAAACCAATCATCATAAATAACAATTTTCAAAGATTTTTCCATGTTATAAGAAATGATTAGGAAGGATTATTTTCTCATTTATTATCATTATTTTTATGGGGCCCGCACAAAATTATAGTTTGACTCACTAAGTGCTCACACGAGAATCGCAACACCAATGCAGACTCCGATTACATTACGCAACAAAGACACTAGAGACAGGTGAAGAAAGAATTGAGAGAGAAAAAATGGGAGGATTTTACTGAGTTATGTTTTTTTTTACACATCATAAAAATTGTTTCCCTCATATGCCATAAAAATTGTTCCCTAATGTGAAAGAAGTAATTCTATATTATCTCAACAATTTTTTAAAATTTTCTATTTTCAAGTGTCTTATGCATATCTTTGTTTCTTTATGGAAACAATTTTATCATTTGCTCTTGGGTCCACTTGTGGGCTCCATGCTCCATGTGTTTTTTAATAAATAAATGTAAATAATTCTGGTCCGATTATGAATGGGCCCAGACTTTTTGACCCAGTCTCCTCTTATCTGGTCCAAAACATAGCCAAGAATTTTTTTTGCTTGAACAGATCTGAGGTACCTGTTTTTATTGGGTCCAGATTTTTTGGTCTAGCCCAGTCTTCTTCTTCCTAATTGAGACACAGTACCAACGGCTGGTTGGATCAAGTGGTAAGCGGTTTGTTCCAGCTTAAGAAAGGTCTCGGGTTCGAGCCTTATGTATGCAGCAGCCACTGTTGGGAAACTCACCCACCATGCCAGGTGCGCGACGCAAGTTGGATCCGGACGTAGTCAGAGCGAAGCTCCGGTGAACCGGGCGGGCAACCGAAAAAAAATTGAGACACAGTTTCATTTTTTTAATGAAAAGATGAAACGTCGCCTTTTTGTCACTGGAGGTTGTCTTCAACCTCAAACCGGGTCGTCCTGACCCGAATGGAGTGACGGATCGGGTAGTCAGACCCAAATTTTTCTCCTCCATAATTTCTCCGTCCAACTTCGTTTCAAGCGTTTTTTGGTTTATTAATATATGACGTATGATGGTTACATAATTTTGAAATTCAAATACATAGAGGGAGAATTACCTCTATATCCCATATGATTCATCTATTTTCATTTCTACTTCAATCCAAATGAATTTGGGTCCTAATCCGCCAAGGGTAAATTAATATCTTCCAACATATATATTTTTCAATATATATAATATTTTTAACTATATTATGTATATAGTTAAAAAATTATAAGTTGAAAATTTTAAATCTGAATAGCTAAAAACCGTATATGAACAGAGTATATCTCACTGCATCGATAAACACCGTAATACTCACCATTTATTTCATAACGGAAACCAATCAAAATCTAAGGTGAATTTTGGCTTAATGGAGCGGAAGGTCATCCCAAAGCCCCAACCTCAATCTTTTTTTTATTCCAGCAAAAATAAAACCTCATTCCTTTTTTTAAAAGAAAATTTCATACCTAACTTTCCACTGCATCATATCTAAGGTAAATATACTTTATTTTATTTTTTTGGTCTGAAATCAATCTAAGAAACATCTTTTTTTTTTTTATACAATCTAAGAAACATCTTTTTTTTTGATACAACTAAGAAACATCTTTTAGGCTTGAATAAAATCAAGAATTATACGGCCTAATGACCCAACAAAAATTTCACTTGAAAATTGAAATCACAATAGTAGGGCCCATTCAAATTGGCTCATATATATAATTAGTAGGCCATACGCACCAAAGGTATGGACTTTATCGGTGTTAGCTATGTTTCCCTTGCGGAAACAAGTGATATAATTTTCAATAAAGGTTGATCTAATTGGTAAGGAATTGACTCATAGTTTACAAGATTGTGAATTCAAATCCCGCTACCGATGTAAGACCCTTGTTGGTATGTAATTTGTAAGTACCTTTATAGGCACTCTCTGAGTTTGAAGATATGATTTGGTTAGTGAGCCTACGGGACCCAACACACTAAAACTTTTTTGTACAACAAAAACAGATATTTAGTTTTTTTTCCCTCCTAGTTATTGGCTCATTCAAATACATAATGATGAAACGTAGAAAGAAATAGTTGAAATCTTGTTTTGAGAGGTGTCTATATTGAGTGTTCTGCAGTGCAGTGCGTTCAGCAAGATTACATTTGATGGAAGGAAACATGTAAAGGCAAATCGTAAAGCATAGTTTCTTATTGACTTGTTCAAATACATAAAACTTAGATAAAAAAAAAACACGTAGTTTTTCCAACACCGTTACGATGAAAGCTAGCAAAGCTTCACTATATAAGTCAATAGATCGAGGTTGGAACTCTAAACATGGTTCTGCTTCTGCACTTTTCTTCACCAAGCTTGGCTTAACTAGAGGACGACATAAAAACCCTGAAAAAGACAGAAACACTAACATGAAGCACATCAACAGTGAAAACACCATTTTTGCCTTCGCCATTAATTCTTCTGCAACAATAATATCTCATATAATTGGATGATGATCAGAACTGCAAAACTTTCTGATATATATACATACAAGAAATATAAGCAAGCTAGAGATTTGAGAATATTTAATTAAAATATTTTGATATTCTTTCTATGCATGCATTGAACTAATTAAAGCCAAAGCATTCATGCAATTGCAAGGTCACTTGTTCAACTTACCAAAGTAGATAATGTGTCAAAGGGAACTGCTATTAGCTGTGTGTGCTTAATCTATCTTCCCCTAAAGTCTCATGCTCAGATTTGTTATCTCTTATATTTATTATTTTTTTCTTGAATCAATTTACCCAAACTAATATATAATATAATGTTACACAGGTACATATTTTAGGAAAATTATTTCAGATTTGTTCAAATTAACTAATTTATTTCATTTTCTTAATCCACCCAATTTAGTTAGTCAACGCATATATAAGGGGGACCAGAGGGAGTAATATATTGCTATTTTGGATGTACTTGCTACTATTGCTGAATACAATTTTTATAGTAATTAAGTTCATGCAGACGATTCGAACATTTTAAAACGGGAAGCTGCAAATCTTTATGAAACTTTTTTTTTAAAAATAACCCTGTTGATTCTTCCAGTTTTAAGATGAGAATATTAAAAGCTAAACTGCGGCTGTCTGAAACACTTTTTAATTGATCGGCATGCGAGTTTTTGTGGATGGTGTAAAAGTTAAGAGGAAATCGTTGTCCACTTGATATGGTTCTTAGTTGATTCTGACACAAAGTAATTGCGCGTGTTCAAAGCATAAAGCAGATATTCCAGGGCGATTAAGTGGCTTCGTTTTTGGAACAAACCGAAAGTCAAAGTAATATCTACAGAGTACATACTATAGAATTTATTTTCTTTTAATGGCTCATTTGGTCTTTTGTTTTGATGGTTGCAAGGGTATTTTTAAGCCACTTTGAAATTAAGACTGATTCATTTAGAAACTTGTGGCTCCAATGTTTTTGCTTCTTTCAACAAATGCGTTTTTTTTAAATTCAAATTTGTATTCTTTTTTCTTAAAGAGATAAGGTTGCTTACCACCTCAATAACACTTTCTTAGAGGTGAGACCCCTCACTTGGTCCTTTTGTAATTCATTGATTCCTATTAGTGTTGGGAAATGAGCCAGCCCAATCCTAACAGGTGAAGTCCATTAATGCTTAGATTCGTATTATTTGCACTACCTACAATCAAGAGAAAATTAATTGTTGATCTTTTAAGTTTTAACTTGGTTACGATTCAATCCTTAAAGTCTTCAACTATAATATAGTATAACTCAGTTCTGAACTTTTAATTTATCAAGTAAAACTCAGTCTCTAATCTTCTTTTTTATTTAAGAAAGTTAATTCTAGTCATCATATGTATGTGCCAAAAGAGTTTGCTTACTCAACATAAAACGAAAAATACTTACATACTTATAGAATGTCCAGTCATTCATACTAAATCCAATGAAAATATTTTATTGGCTAAAGTTTACGTATGAACTTTTAAGTTTATGTCAAGTTTCAGTTTAGTATTTTAAATCTAAAAAGTGCAATTTTAGTCATTTATTCTTAACATTGTTATTTTTACCTAATGGAAAAAGGTAATTTATCAAATTTAAATGGTGATTTACTATTGAATGTTTATAAAACATGGTTAAATTTTAAAATATAAAAAATAATTATATTAAATAATTAATATTTAAGTAAATTTTAACATATTTAATTGCATAATAATGATTGAATTAGCATTTTTCATTAAGTAAAATTAACATTGTTAATCTTAAATGACTGAAAAGTGAACTTTTTAAATTTAAGGGACCAAATTGAAACTTAATATAAACTAAAATGATTAAATATATACTTTAACATATTTTATTTATCCTTTTTAAGCATATGATATTCCATAAATTTCTCTTGATTATTACTCTCCCTCAATAACACATTATGATAAATATTTGTGGAATCTACAAAAAAGACAATTGGAACATTTTCATTAGAGAAAACATGGATGATGAGAAACTCTAAGAGTATACAAGTATTGCTTATGTGGCATCCAAGTTATTATAAGCACTATATGTCTTGACTAAATGATAATAAGGATTAATTTAATATATGAGAAAAATATTAGACTTACGAATTAAGATTTTACCAATGAAGTTATATCAAGTTATAATTGATGACTGAGTTAAAACTTGGATGAAACCATGATTTTTCCTATAATTTATTATGTGCACAAATAACGCTGCTTACCATAGTACTGTAGAAGATTGATGGATCTGGAATCATATTATTTTATACCAACGGAAAATAATTTATTTAAGAACAATTAAACTGATTGAATCATAACCCATCAGATTTTTTTTCCCATTTTGTTTGATTGTTGACCAGTATAAAGTTCCAAATCAGTTACGATATAGTGTATATGACATTGTACATGCTTTTAGTGGCCATAATGATATTGAACATTAAAATGACTTTTTTTTTTTGGAAACCAAACATATGATGTTGAAGGCTTATTTACTTTAGCATTATAAAAATACGTTCATGTAAACCAAAACAAAATTTCTCTCACATACCTACATAGATTGTAAATCATATTGAAAAAGTAATTTCTACCGCTAATCTAAACATATATGAAGTAGAACTGTAAAGACTGAAACATATCTATTTATCGTTTTTTTATTGACATCTCATTTGAAGCACTAAAAAGTTTGCATCGGACCAATAGGAGTTGGGTCTAATAGAATGGACTAACAAATCATATGGTAAATCAGTATTCAAATCCCTAGTTAGGAGATGTGTTATTGCCATGATCGAGTCAGATCTCATCAATACTAACAAACCCTACATGGAGGACTAGCTACGACATCTCTTTCGAACATTTCCAGTAGCAGTGTTGTCATCTATGGCTTTACTTTCGGCTTTATTGGGAATTCTGGCAAAATCTTTAGTCGTTCATATATTGGTTAGCCTCTTTAATAGCTTCACTTTGGATTACGGTTATCCTTGATGTTTTGGTCAGTTGGGCATGGATACCGAAAGGGCCAATTTTATTAGAGACATATGTTAGATAGCTTGGTTCCAAATGACACCAATTCTATATCTTCCTCATTGTTCACGTGTTTCACCTCGGTTCCAAACTTAAATTCGTTTAGGATTGAGTTGCCCAGTTTCATTCCTTAGCCTTTCATCATCAAGTTTCAGGAGGAGTCTTCATTTTGTTTTTACGCCCGCAAATTTAGGAGTTTTAGGTCTAACGTTGGCAGCATCTTTTCTCTTACATGCTTTAGTTCTTCCTCAATCCTCATCTTAGCTTTCAGTGTGCAGTGGGAATGCTTCAAGGCTTTAACTTTGATTTTTTTTTTTCCATTTATATTGATATGACAACTAGCTAGTTAGTTCAGCAATCACTGTATATTATATCATATCCTTAATCTACGACATAAGTGACTAGCTAATTTGAAAAAAAATAAGAGAGTTAAATAAACTACTTAATTATACAATATACTACATTATATATATATATATATATGAAATACTTATGCATATAATTAGATTATATCACTATTATAACTAAAGAAAATTAGTTTAGAGGAGAAATAGTAAATATAAATACTTTTAAGTAATTTATTTAAATTTCTTATTCTCTTTAAATTAGCCAACTAGATCTTAGTATAATTGCTTCTTTGACACTTGAAATTAAGGAAAGCTATTTTTTATTTGATGTCATCATGAAATCTTGGGTAATATAATTAAAAGATTAATGAAAAGTGGTAGAGGGGAGTCATAGAGCATAATCTCTTATTGACTTCTTCATGATGCATACAACTTGGTGATAAATTCTGAAATTAAAGCACCAAGTATATACTTATTCGTGATCAAAAGATAACAGCAACGACACTCAAAACTTCCTTCCCCAAATGTCCATTCCAAATACAGTTTCAAGGACAAGAATCCCTTTGATTGGATTCAGTGATGCCTCGGATCTGGTCCACCTGGACTAAGTCGAGAGATTATACGTTGGAATCCTAAACTTGAATCTTCTGCTTCATCGCTCTGCACCAAAGTTGGCTTAACAAAAGGACGACATAAGAACCCTGAAAAACACAGAAACACCAATATTAAGCACATCCACAGCGAAAACGCCATTTTTGCCTTCGCCATTGGTTCTTCTGCAGGAATTTAACGCGCGCAGAGTTAATTATTCTGAGATGTTCTTCCTTTGTAATGATACTTGGGCACAAATGCTTATGATAGAATTGCAGAACTTGCCTCTATATATATAGGCCTACCATATATGCATAGATGTGAGATTAAGAATTGAAAAAAAAAATTCAAATGATGATATTGTAGTTGTTTCTGTGGATCCAATGAGCAAATAATGCCAAAAAAATATGCATGCATGCTCAGAACTCATCAAAGTAATCATCCTCTTAAGGGAAATCCTATTAGTTGTTTTTTTCTGAACACCTCATACTCGCAATATTATCAAATGCCTTTGATAATTACATCGTAAATGTTTGTTATTGGTAATTTTTTTGTGGGGTTGTGGTGGTTCAGTGTTTTTACTTGAGAGAAAGCAGATGGTGCTGCCTTTTCTTTTAATTTCAACATTTTCAGGCATAAAAATGCACTTTTTAGATTAATAAAGGTATATTGTTGGCAAAAACAATTATAATAGTAAAACTAGTATGCCAGCCCTTATTGTTTCAACTGATTTTTAATAAAATTCTTTAATATTTTTTCTTATTTATTGGTATTCACAATTTATTCTCAAGTATGGATATTAGTTTCTATGCTATAACAATTAGTAGTTGATCACGTGTCTCTCAGTTTCCATAAGTTTTTGAAAGGATCGGATAATCATTAAGATTGTAAAATTTTGTGATAGTCTGGGACACTATAAGGAAAGCTGACGGTATACTTTTTGTTGAGGAAACTGAGAGTTTGTTTGCCATCACTTCCTGAAATCTAGGTTTGATTTCAAAACCTAGATTTTGACCTGAAACTTAGGGTTTGTCTAAGTATAAATTTTTTTTCTAAAAAGTTATTTTGGTTACAAAACCTCAGTTTGAAACCTAGGTTTTCTCTTTTCTACTTTTTCTCTTTCATCTTTCTTACTTTTTTTCCTTCTTTCTCTTTCATCTTTCCTACTTTTCTCCTTATTTCTCTTTCTCTTTCCTACTTTTTCTTTCTTTCTCTTTCATCTTTCCTCTTTCCTACCCACTTTTTTGCCTGGGAATCCGTAAAATCTAATAACTTTCCAAACATAAATCACTTTTCAAAACCTAGGTTTTACCTCGAAATCTGTAAAAGCTATTTTCCAAAATCTATTATCCAAAACCTAGATTTTACCTCGTAATTTGTAAAAGCTATTTTCAAAATAGTTTCCAAACAAGCCCTCAATCATAGATAATTTCTTTGGTTCATTCAACTTTTATATCATGTTCATGCAATACTCTCAAAAGCGGCAAACCTTTTCAATGTTTTTTGTCTTTTGTTTTGAAGCTCCAATGAAGGACAATTTTCAGGACTTTTCTTAATATGATTTTAGGTCGACAGAAAAGGCCAAAGGTTGTTTGTTTTTTAACACTTAATTATTTAATTGATTTAGCAAGTCTAACCTTAGTTTTTTGTCAGAAAAGAACACATTTATGTTTGAGTGCTTACATTATCCAATGAATATGGTTCTTAATTGATTCTGACTTGAAGTTATTGCCCTTGCTAATGGATTCCACCATGGATGAAGTGGCTTAGATCATGTGTTGACAAGAATTATAAGACAAAATGACACACACACACACACACACACACTACATAATTTTTTTTCATCTTAATTCCTTTCAGGAAATCTTTGGAATCGATTTTCTTTAAAGATAAATTTTCTTGTCATCTTTCTATGGTTAGATGTAGAGGTGACAGTGAGTCCATTTGGTAAAACGGTGAAGAAGTATTTTTACCATTTACGAGGTAAATGTGTGAAGGATATTATCTCGTTTTACAGAAAAACACTGTTGAACTTGCTTATGAAGTGTTGAGAAGCTTTCCCAAACACCCCAAGTATCGGTTGAGCCCAACCCCCGCCACCCCTACCCCCGAAGGCCAGCCCGTTTTCTTTACTTTAAAGACATAAATTAAAAAACGTAAACTTATTAATTAAAGGTAAAAAATTAAAAAATCTAAAATTTGTCTTCTCTTTTCAATTCAAGAATATTCAATTTGTATTTTTATAATTTAGGCTTCAAAAAATATTTTAGCTTCAAAAAATGTTTTGTTGTTCAAAAAATTACAAAAAAATAATTAAAAAAGGCCAACCTACCGTCATGGGTTAGGTTGGTAGAATTTCAACTCGCTAACAAGCGAGTCACTAGTGCAAAATTTGTTTTCTAAACTGCTTAGAAATGGCATTTTAGATTTAAATTAAAAAGATTTAGAAAATTAGACTTTTTTTAGACTGCATGCAAAAAAGGTCTAGAATATCATCTTTAAGACCTGACGTGGATACATGCAATTTAAAAGGTATGGCTTTTTAGACCGCACATGTATCCATGCTATTCATATACGATCTAAAACATGAAAAGTTTTTTAAAAAGTCAATATTGGCATTTTTGGATTCAAAAATAAAAATGCCTTCATATTTTTTATCATTAAATAAAATTTAATAAATCTTATAATATAAATTAATTAAAATACTAGAAGAAATCAACCTCAGGACCAAAAAAAAAATTCTTTCATTGAGTATTCATTGGTCAATACCATACAAGCATAAGATAATACTACTCATCTCTAAAAAAGATTTACATACTCGCCCGAGGAGTAATGTTTTTTCCCTTCATTTTTTGATTGCAACCTAAAAAAATGCCTACAGTACTTTTTTCTTGGTCGTTCCCTCTTTTTCTTGTTTCGTAACACATTCTTGCTGAAGAGAATCCTGGGGAAAAGGGAAACAAGTGATTTGTTTTGCCCAGAGATATAATCACAAACCAGGATATCAACACTAGAAATTATGATTCTGTGTACCCAATCTCCAGTTCTAGAAGCAAAGGCAAAAGAATACCAGAAAAAGCTAATGTGACATACAGAACACATCCAAAATGTCAAGATTGTGTTGCATAAACTATAGCACATGATTATCTGACTCTATTAGGCATATTAATATGAATACCTTATGTAGAATTTCCAACAATCAGAAACATTTGGAATAAATTCATAGCCCAAAGAAACAATAGTGATGCAAGTTCTTTCTCCACTGCTACATGTGATTTTACAAAAATCTTTAAAAAAACAGGCAACAAAAAGGTCCTCAACTAGCATGCCAACAATCAGAAAATTAAAAAATAAAGCATGACATTCAGTAGGATCGCTTAGCAATCAATAGAACTATAGCTTACCAGACAAGAATAACTTATGAGCAACTGAAGTTACAAAAACAGTATGGGCTCTCTGCCAGTTTTCACACTCGAGAAAGTGCTCAAGAGATTTTGTGAAATCTCCATAATATTTGTAATAAATTGTCTGCATTAAGAAAACAATATATTCAACCAAAGAGGCTTTGCCAAAAAAAAACTTAGAACTTATGAGGCTTTTGAAGTAGAAGAACACCACAAATCAATTGCAAACACTAGAAAAAGTACTAATGTGATTTTAATGGAATTAATTATGTGGCCTAAGAGCCTCATTAAGGTTTAATATCCCAAAGTAGTGAGAGAGAAATCTCTCCATGAAAAAATAAACAATACTTGACGAAGAAAAATATTCCAATAAATTGAGAGAGAAATCAACAAAAGGTACAATGAATAGCAAAATAGCAAATCATCAGTCAACACAAAAAAGAGAGGCAAAATGTAGCTTACCTACGCAGCAGCACGTCTAATATGAAGTGACTGAATTTGAGATTTATAAGTTTTCCCTTTTTGGACTTGTTTGAAACAACGTTTTCAAAAGTTAAACGCACGTTTAATAGTGTTTTTCCGCAAAACGAGATAATCTCCTCCACATATTTACCTCCACTTGGGTAAAAGTGCTTCTCTACCGCGTTCTCAAACGGGCCCATTACATGGTAAGGCTTGCATACAAACTAGGTTAGGCCCAGTTTAATCAGCTTAGCACCTCTTTCATGCAATCTAAAATATCAATTTATATTCACAAAAATGTCACCGTTCAGAAATTTTAAACATTATCCTCTAAGAATGGTCTAAAATGGCAGTCTAAATGATCAAATTTCTATTGGTGAGTCCTTTACTACCAGAAAAATGTCATTTAGCGACGGAAGAATCCGTCGTTAAATGGTTATTTTCCATCAGGAAATTTCTATTTAACGACGAAAAATATTAGCAACCCTCGTTTTAGCGACAGAAAATAGCCATTTAGCGACGGATTTTCCATCGCTAAATCGGATTTTTCTAGTAGTAATTTTAACCTGACCTGCTAGGCTGCCTGTAATATCTGTTTTTTATGTAATAAAAAATAAAGGTTAAACAGATAACTACAGATTAATTAAGGGCTCAGAAGGTAAAAAGAGGAATTTTAGAAAAGTAGGGACCAAAATGACATTTTTAAAATTCAAGGATCAAAGTGTAAATTTGAAAGTTGGGACCAAATTGCCATTTATGAAATTCAAAGGCATTTTGGTCAAAGTTTGAATAAAATATCAGAAAAATTTTCAAGGTACCAAAAGATAGAGAAAAATTCACTAATCAATAATTAAGGCTCTATTTAAGTAAAAAAATGACAAAAATAACCTTTGCGAGAATTTTAAAGATTATTTAATATTTGGCTTTTTAATAAAATAATTAGTCAAATATAATTATTTAAACTACTCAGAAGCCTCAAATATTTGATTTTAGAGTAAGAAAAAATAGCTTAAAAATATGGTATTTTATAAAATTGATTACTATCTTTTGCATTAATGTTGTTTATAGTTATTATTGATGAATTTTGTCATGTTTATTTGCTATAAAAGGTGATATTTGTTGGCAGTTATGACATGTTATAATATGTGCAAATTCAATTCCAAGTGATAGTATTTTATATGCATGCTTGGCTAGATTGATGTGTGTGACAATTATGCATATTAATATCATTGATAGTGATTTTGCTATGGAAATTTCTTTGAAATCTTTTTCTCCAATAATAACATGCTTTAGGGCAAGTTCAAGGAGCAAAGGAAAGGAAGTGCATTTTTGGATAATTGTAACTTAAATTTCTACACTGTGAAACATGATGTATATGCTATGTAAATAGATCAAGCAAGCTATAATATTATGTTAATTGGTTATATAAATGAAACAAAGGAAGGTGAGCATGCAAAGTAACTTTAAAAGGGTCCAAAACCCTTATCAAAGGTTAAAGTTAAAGTAACAGTGAAAAATAGCAATTGATATCCAAATGATTTAACATTTTTCAGAAAAATACTACACATTCCAACATTTGAAATGAGCCAAAGTTTGCTATGTAGGAAAAAAGTTATGGTTTTCCAAAGTTAGGGGGAAAATCTGAAAAATTAAAAAAAATGACTGTATGAATAATGGAGCTTTACAAAATAAACTATATTAATTGGTCAAGAAATCAGATAAATTGATATTTTTTCCTCTTGGGAATTCAATAAGCTTCATTTAGAGACTTTAACCACTCAATTTCAATTTTTCTAGAATTAGTTATGAATTTTCAAATTTGGCCCAAAAATCTGAAAATTTACCAAATGAACAGTAACTTATGGTAAGTTGTTAAATTTTGTGGTTTTGGCCAATTCTAGATATGGAAGATAGTTAAGTGGTTTAATAATGGTCTCTAATGAATTATTAAAAGGTGATAAGTGAGGTGTGACACTGCCAACCCGCCAGGACGGGCTAGGTGGAAATTATATATGTTAAGGTCTATCTCACACCAAGTGGAAGGAGAGATATCGAAGAACGAACTCTATTTGATGAATTTTTCTTTTGCAAACTTCTTGATTGTATTTCAATTAAAATCTTGATCATGTATTCTCATCTAAATAGGTCATAATGATATATATGTTATCTATTTAAAATTTGTTTGTGTGTATACGTATATATTGTATGCATGTAAAACTTAGCCTAATTGAAATCGAAAAAAAAAACTTAGCCTACTTATCATTATAAGCTAATCAAGCTTTTAATAATATCATCTTAAACGCTAACCTAACATCATTATTGATAAATATGAGTTGGGTGTAAAAAAATTATGAACATCTAGATAGGGTAGCTATATGATATATTTGCATGCTATTCTGTAGGTGAAGAGGAATTATATCAAACAAAGGTAAAATTTTTCTCATTTATATTTTATTTTTTATTCCACACATCTTCTCCCATATCCTTCATTTATTTCCTAATCTTATCTTAACTATAGATTTTTTTATAATTTCCGGCCAAAAAATATTTTTTATAATTTATAAATATTATTTAATATAATTTAAATTTATATTAATTTTTTAAAAATATAATTTACATAATTCATTTTTTATTTTACAGTTTTCAATCTCATTTATTTTTAATTCCAGGAAGATATTGTGCAATTGATGAAATCAAGCGCTCGATTTTGACTTGCGAAAATTTTTTGAAGTCTTTTTTAAACATATGTCTGACACATTTCATTATTAAAATTAAAACCAACATGCTTCTTTGAGACATCAGATCAAGATAATTTATTATCTCTGCCCTTTTTGCTGAGACATTTATTATCTCTGTCATATAGTGACATCTTTGGATAATATAGACAGAATTAATGGAAACATATAGGTGGTAACAAAACATAAATTGGAAGGAAAATATGTGGATTATTCATTGACGAGGAAAAAAAGTGCAAGCCAAAAATAGCCTTACAATATGAGAACAAACTTCAACACAACTAAAAGAAGACCTAGTTAACCTCCCTCTATCAATATGAGGTGAGGATTCAAGCTCCCTAATCTCAATTTAATGACTCATGGCCCTTTACATAAAGTTAAGAGTCATTAATAGAACAGCGATCCTTAACTTTGGGATTCAATGATGCCACGGATCCGGTCCCTCTGGACTAGTTAGTCGAGACTTTCCATGTTGGAATCCTGAAGCTGAATCTTCATCTGCATCATTCTTCACCAAAGGATTTCAAAAAGATCCTAAAAAAGACAGAAACACGAGTATAAAACATATCCACAGTGAGAACACAACTCACTACTACAAATTATACTTTTTACTATTGAAATTCGCATCCTTTTTTTTAAAAAGGGAAGTAAAAAATAGAGGTAGTGGCATTTTTGTAAATAGAATATGTGAGTAAGTGCCTTTTGACGCCCTACACTGAGATAGGACGCCAAAGAGTCTCTTTTGGCGCCCTCTATTTCATACAGGGCGCCAAAGAGGTCCTTTGACGCGACTTTTAGCGCCCTATATTGATATAGGGCGCCAAAAGTCTAGGGCGCCAAAAATTAACACTTTTAAGGCCCTATGGTGCCTTATACATGGTATAGGGCGTAAGAAATAAACTTTTGACGCCCTTCATAAAATGTAGGGCGCCAAAAGCATCATTCAATTTAAAAGCTTCCACTCTCCTCTGCGTGCGTGGCTCTCGTGTTCATGCTCGTTCTCATTCTCGGCTCTGGCGGTGTTAATGATAGACACTGCTGTGCTCTCTTTGCCTCACTCTCTCCGTCAGCTCTCCAGGTGTGGCTCGAGAAGGAGAATTGAAGGCACAAAGAAGTGGCTGTGCTCCGTCAGCTCTCTGCGTTCGCTGTGCTTCTTGTGTTCCCTCTCTTGGTCTCGTCATCGCTCGTGCGTTTTCCCCTTACCCTCGCTAATCCTTGTCACGCGCGCTCTCACAGACCCTCGTCTCTCGTCGTTGCGCTGTGGGTTTGAATTTGTGCTCTGGGTTTGTGATTAAGTCTCTGATTTGGAACGATAAGTCTCACATACCTTCTTGTTATTGCATATTTTGAATTTACGCTCTAGGTTTGTGATTAAGTCTCTGGGTTTACAGATCTAATAATTTGTGCATTCTTCTGCTTCCGAGAATGCGTGTTAATTTCAACTCTTACCTTCTTTCACAGGATCCTTAATTTCTAAGGAGAGGAATTTCAACTTTTACCTCTGAAGCATGAGGTTCTTGCGCCATCCCACTGGAAGTGTTGAAATGAACAAAACTGCTCACAGTGATACGTAGAGGGTGCTACTAAATCCATTGCCTCTACAAACTTGTAAAGCCAGAAATTCAAGTTTTCATGCTCCGATATGAAATGCGATAGGAAACAGAGTAGAAGTACCAACCCTTTCCCTTTCAGTGCTCCAGAGCTTAGGTTTTTCAAAGAGTAGAACGCTGCTGAGTGAATAAATGC
>JANTPZ010083895.1:0-13100 GCA_025593235.1 Vachellia pachyceras
AGATTTTCCCTTCCAAACTCGAACCAAAGAATTTCCCGAATCCCACTTGCACTCACGTGCAAGATCTATAGACATGGGTCAAACATAACCCTAAAAAATTATTTTTTGCTTATTATTAGCGAGTGGTTTTGGGTAACACCTAATCAGGTGAAAAAGAAACCTTATTTTTTTCACTTTGGAGCTCATCAAGATTCAAGACATACAATCAAAAGGGTATTTAAAAGTTGGAGTTTTTTTTTGGTCGATTTAATTTTGCCCCCTTCTTTTGGAAGTTGGGGGGGGGGATTTGGGTTTGGGGTATTCTGGTTAGGGTACAAAGTTCAAACGACACTAGGGATTTTTTATTTAGAATCCAAAGAAAGAATCTTTGGTCACATCACGCACGATTTTTCAGTTCTTGACCCTCTGACAAAAGAGAGTTTATATCATGATTCCGATTACTGTGGGGTTTCCCCATAATTTCCATATCCATCTAAACCCTAATTTTTATCTTCATTGTAGCAACCACCCCTCATTTGGGAAATAGTATGAATATCTTTCTTTACTTCACAGTTTGAGAGAGTAAAAACCCTTTTACGAAGCCATTGAAAGATATTGATGAGCCAATGAGAGTGTTCGAACTTGCTCATCATGATAATTTCACCACTGTTGGTATCGCAGACTGGGCTTTTGCCTTTGCTTAAGATCTTGCATAGATATATTTATGCAAGTCATACACTTTCAGGGAAAATAGGGTTTTCTTTTCTTCATCAGAGAGTGAGAAATCCGGACAAAGACACCGTACGACGATGATGTGAGAGAGCCAATGGGAGGATTCTGAGCATTAAGATGCGTACAAACAATTGCTGTTGAGAAACCGACGGCTGTGATGTCCCCAGACTTTCAGATCGAAATGACGGGAGATGGGTTTAATTTATATTAGAGTGGGCTTGTCGAGGCGGATAAAAAGATTATTTTTTTTTGTTATTATTCCCTGTGAAATGGGTTACCGCCATCTGGCAGAGAGAAAAGACCCCCAGAAATGGTTGAATCAATCATATAGTGGAGAGCCTGTGACGACGTGGCTGGAGCAACCAATCACTAGGTCGAGGAAATTAAGGTATCAGCATTCTATGCAGAGTAGGTTTAGAAAAAGGCTCAGTTACCGAAATCTAGATAAGTAAATATTTTTCTTTTATCTTAGCATTATATTTGCAACACTTCAAATCAAATTGTATGTGACTGACTGAGAAAGAGAGAGGAGGTTCAGATAACTGAGAGACTTCGGATGATTTGACCATCAACAAGATGTGGGAGCTTTCAGGTTATAATTAATGTGTTTATTTGGAAAAGCTTATCTACTCTCTAAAAGTATGTTCAACAGTATTTTTCTGTAAAATGAGATATTCTCCTCCATATATTTACCTCGACTTACGTAAAAGTACTTCTCTACTGGATTCCTAGACGGAGCCAATATCATGATCTTCAAATTAATTCAACAAACCAGTCATCTCGTTGAATTCAAGACTACTACTTTATAAAGCACACTAAACCCTTACCTTCTTTCCTAGTTCACTGTCTCTTTCTATATATTTCCAAAACAAGAAAAGAAAGTTGGGATTATCTTCCATTCACGAACTAGATGGTCGCCTATATAGAATGCATAATTATGGTTACTTTTAAGATTCTGATTAACATTTCTCTTGACTACTGCATTATAGTCCCATCATATGATGTTTAAGAAACCACAAGGAAGTTCAATTCAAATTTATTACACCTCTTAGCTGGCTGTTGTGGTGTATTTATTACAGTACACAAGTGATCAGAATTTGACATATTTTCCAATTGATTCAACTTGTGTTCCGAGGTGTTTTGTACTAATTGGTTTAAGATATCAGAACACAGGTAAGGCAAGTTTAGAGGTTCTATTTCCTTACAATTTCCCCCAAATTCTGAGCAACTTGTTTCTGCTTGTCAGTTAGTGCAAAAGATCATAGGAGAGATGTCAGGCTAGCTGATGCAAAAGGAGAGAGTAATCTGGACCCCATTAAGAGAGATCAATAAGGATGAATCATTTAGACTGAGAAGAATAAAAGAGGAAGAAAAAGGGGGAAATTAATTTGGATTTTTTGTTTGACCCTATATTTAAAATACAACATTTTCCCAACAGCATGTTTAATTTGGATGACCGGAAAAATATTAAATCAATTTTTTCAATCAATGACAATATCAAAATTAATAATAAAGCTCTTATATTGTTTCAAGTTTACATTTCTCACCCCCTACTGTGAGATTATTGTTGTAGTTGCTGCACTTTTACGATCACTGTTCATTATTATTGTTGGAGGAGTAAATATGCCTTGGCTTGAGAGGTTTTATACATTTTATACTTCATAATAACTTAGTTTTTAATTAATAAATGCTCAATGAAGAAGAAATGTAATTGATTTCCATTGGCCTGGTGCAGTGTCAAAGCAACTATTGATAAGTACAAGAAAGCATGTTCAGATTCTACTGGTGGATCTACTTCTGAAGTTAATGCTCAGGTATACATATGCATTTCATTTTTTTCTTCACCATTATTTAAATACATCAATTTAAACAATCTTGATAGCGATTAATGTCGGTGAACTAACACTTTAGCTATAACTGCTCTCATGATCTTAGCACTATCAGCAAGAATCTGCCAAACTGCGCGTTCAGATTAGTAACCTGCAGAACCACAACAGGTAATTTAGATTATTCTCCTTCAGACACATATAATTCGAAAAAGAAGAATACTGAAATGAGTAGGAAATAATCCTAATAACATTTTTTTATAGTTTTTGAAAATATGAAGTGGTTTTTTTTCAGCATGTAGCAGCTGTTTGAATCATCATTAATTTTGCAGGCAAATGATGGGAGAGGGTTTGGGCAATCTGAACTCCAAGGATCTCAAAAACCTGGAGGGTAGGCTAGAAAGAGGGATAAGCAGAATTCGTTCTAAAAAGGTAATTAAAGAGTTCTTTGTATGATTATATATATTCTACAAAAGGAATACCAGAACATTTGCTCATTAACTTAATTTGTACAACGACTCTTGCATTTGACTGACTAGTTTTCCCGTTACCTTGTCCCACTTTCTTATCATCTATACCAGAACGAGCTTCTATTTGCAGAAATTGAATACATGCAGAAGAGGGTACGTAATTAAAATACTTCCCCTTTTTCAATTCATTCATTTTTCTTTTAAATTTGTCGGTTAAGATTTTTGCACTATAAGTTTTATTTAACATGCAGGGTTAATTGATTGAGTCAAAAGGCTTTAAATTGGTGAATGTTATTACCATGTATTTAGCTAGCAGGTGTTTGTCTTGTGTTTGGCCTTTATAGATTTCAAATGAAGTGGTACTGAATTGATGATTAATTATTTATGGTTCCCTCAAGTCTGGCAAATGCAAGCATTAAGCAAATAGTATTGTTTGAATTGTTTTCCCTTATTTTTTTTTTGCTCTAGAAAATGGTTTTATGTAGAAACTTCTGTTTCAGAACTGAGACGTGGCACCATACAATTGGAGATCATATCTAACAAATTAAAGATATTTGTAAGAATTTTAGGCCATGTTTGGTAGGATGGAATGGAATTTTTTTTTTTTTGGAAAATGAAAAAAGGAGAGGAGGAAAGAGAGCTTCCATGGAAAAACCATTTTGGGGCCGAAGATGTGATTGGTAGCTAAGAAGAAATCAACAATTTCCCCATTGAATGTGTACGTGGTACTCCTGATAAAGCATATCCAAATTAAGTTTTCAAATACAGGCTATTAATAAATCAAGTAACGTGTGTCGAAACTATTTTCAATGTTGAATATAATGATATTTGTTCTTTTAAGAGAAATGACATTTAAATATTATAAAATTTAATAAATATGTTTAAAATTTTGAAATTTGAAATATTTTGAATGATTTAAACCATTATGTATATTTATAATTATATGATCAGTATATATTTGAGGGAGAGCACCTTTCCATAACTGTACCCCAGTGGAGGAAACACCGTACGTGTGCCAAACATGTCAATATAAGGATTTATCTATCATTCTCTTTCTCCTGTATCAAACATGACCTAGCTTGCAAGTTTGTTCTTCAATGTCAAAAATTAAAAATCTAATCCTCAGTTTCATTATCTGAAACAAGAATTCATACTTTTCAAGAAGAGCTTAATACACCAAACTTGATTACAAAAACTTTTGTCAAGTTTGAGTTATAACATTTTTAATCCTAAATATAAGGTCTCATTTGTATCACCAATTACATTAACGAGATTTTATATTTAGAAGCTATGGAAGTACATGACAGGATGATACATTTAGCTTAGCTAAGGAATAAAAAGAAGTCAAAAGAATTAAAAAGAGAATGGAGTGTGAGGTTAAAGGGTGAGTCTCACTCTTCTTATTTGGATGGTCAAAATTAAAAATAAATGTAATATATATAAATACGATTTAACCTTTTTCCTGCTGGATCTATTTTTCTCCTCCAACCTCCATCGAAGAATAATGCTACCAGTCAAAGCACTATAATATTCATATATTGCCTATAAATACATGAAACTCTGCACCTCTAACTCTATATACGTACTGTTCAGCCTCAGGGAGTTAGTATTTCTCCCACGTTTAAATTCTGCTAATCCATGTTTCTGTGCCTTCATATGAAAAACTTTTCATGGTTTAGCACATTTAAATTGACCTTCCAAAAGAAAGACAACTACTTTTTCCCAACTAAAAGAGAGGAAGTGTGCGTGTGTGTGTTTATATATATATATATATATAACTGAAGTGTACGTACAATTAATGCAGGAAGTGGAATTACATAACAACAATCAACTTCTTCGAGCAAAGGTCTGTATGCCATCTCTCTCTTCAAAGTTCAAACATATGCTCTTTATATATTTCCTACTGTTCTAATTAATCTGACTTGGCATATATATATATGTATATATATAAACCTACAATAATAACTGTCATGTGTTTGTTTGTGTGTGTGTGTGTGTAGATAGCTGAAAGTGAGAGGAACCAGCAGCAAAACATGAACGTCGTGGAAGCGGGAGGGTCAGACTATGAATCCATGCAATCTCAGCAGCAGCTATTTGAGAATCGAGGTTACTTTCAAGTCTCTGCATTGCAACCCAACCATCACTATGCACGCCAAGACCACATGGCCCTCCAATTAGTGTATGTTCTCTTCTTTACTTACTTTCTACTTGCTAAATATTCCCTTCTTTATTTATTTGTATTCTTTCTGGCAAAAGTCCACATGTTGCTCTACATGTAAACGAGTCCAACCCAATTAATAAGCTGATCTGAGGAAAGAGATTTGTCTCTCTGTGTGTGTGATTTTTGTTTTCCTTGGGCTGCTAGAATGATTTGTTTTCAGTAGATAATTCAAGTTTAAAATGGTGGCCTGGGTTAATTAGAGAGTATATGTGCAGCATGAATGTGTGTGTGTGTGTATATATGGCTGCAAATCCAAGAGGAAAAAAAAGAGAAGAGTTACCTATTAATGAATCTTTTTCTCTGTAAAATTAGTTTATATAATTATATAAATCAATATTATTTTGTCACATCATTCATGACACTGAACCATGATAAAGTCTTTAGGGTTACGTCCGTCCTTTACTTATTTTCATTCATTTGTGAATGAAGTTTAGAAATAGTGCACAACTGTCCAAACAAAATCTCTCTTTTGTGAAAATGATGCTATTTGGTGAGCATGGATTTCCTGAAGTGTAGGAAACCTAAAGTTTTCTAAAGTAAAGATAGACAGATACAAAAATATTGCGCTTTATTACTGGCACGAGTCTCACCAAAATAAGACATACTAATCTACACACACACTTTAGGTGAAGTCGCATTTTAGGGGATCCGGTTTACTATTAATTAATATTTGTGACTATCATTAATAATGTTGAAGGCTCACATTTGTCTGTGCATGTGTATATATATGTTAGATCAAATTAGATAGGCTGAAAATTAGTGTTTCTTTTATAATATATGTGCAGTTGAAGTGCTCATTGATGAGGATGGGCCATGCAAGGCTTGAGTTAGTTAATTTCTTCTTCTGCAACCGTATTATTTTGGAGTCTAGTGTGATAGCAGGCAAATGTTGAAGGTGTTGGTGATGATAAAGGCAGAAACTATGAAGAGGGGGATTTCACTTCAGTACATGTTAATTCCCTTAATTATATTTAGCGGCTTTATCTATATATATACTTCCTCATAAACTACTTTATAACATTGTGAAATGCCCTCTCTGTCTATGTTTAGCTACTATCTATGTACTTTAAAGACTCACAAAAAGACACCTTGGATCTGTGCGCGCTCATCTGTTTGTTTTGTTTCCTTGTTTCCTCTGTAAGATATAAGCCTGCCTATCCACTACTATATTTTATATATCAACTTATGATTATATATACATACCATCTTCTCCGATCCTAAATATAAAATATAAATACCTAACTTAGATTAATGAAATTAGTTATACTGATTATTTGTAATTGTAACAAATATGGGTTGTTTTTTTGTATCTTATATTTAGATCATCGAATCTACTAAGGGGCAGAGGTAATGTGACAATATAAACACTAAACATGAAAATCACAATAAACACAGAAAATACAAAGCCCCAAATTAAGCATCATATCACATGGTCAGACTGATATATATATATATATATATATCAGAGTGATTGATTTATAAGTGAACGAGATGACTGATATCCATGGGATGAGTGAAGATTGGAAGGAGAGATTCATAGGCAAGAGTAGTCAAGAAGCGGTTGGCCGCCTCAGTAGGATGAAATGAATCAAAGAACATATTCAGGTTCCTCTCTGCGCATGGCGATTCATTAGGATCACACATCCCATCTCCTCTTACTTTGCAGCAACCAGATATCCAAATGCTCATTAAACCTGATCAAATATAATCCCATGTTCATTCAGAATATATATATACACACACCCATCAAAGTTATTTAATATATATACATATAGATAGATACACTCACCATCTAAAAGTGGGCTTTTAGATGAGATTAGTGCACTGTTGATGTAGATAAACTGGGCATCAGAAAACCCTTGATTGAACTGATCCACCAGTTGTCTGAGCTTGTCATTGAAAATGAGGACTGCTCTGTTCTCTTCTTCAACACACAAAGACCCATTCCCATGATTTATGAGTTCATTTGGAATACACCCCAGAAGAAACAACCCAAACAATGCAAATTTCCTTGATCCAAGGTCGTACAAAGCCTGCGATAACACAACAAAATTGAAGACCCTAGTCTCATAAAGACCCAGAAACCAAATTGGGGGGTGGGTAGGTATACCCTTAAGTGCTGAGAGTATTCCTGAATGAGGGCTTCAGCGAACTGGTCAGGTTTATAGATGGTGCTTGTTGGGAAGTACTGTGGCAAGAAGTAATTCTGAAGGTAATCATTGCTTCCTATATTCACGTAATATAAGCATTTCTTTAAGTATTGTCGACCTTCATCAGAACCTCCGAGTTTGCGTGCAATTTGAGAAACAATGGCTCTGTGATTCGCTATCTGTAATCCCAAGCTGATCTTTGCACCCTGCTTATGCATTGCCAAAGTACATAATTTGCACAACGTAACTACCATAACTAATGAACCAACTAGTTCATCGATAATTTTATATATAAATATATAGATGTACTTATACCATGTTTATCCCACTTTCATTGCGAATTCCAGAGGCACCAGATGCATAATTCACACCCATACGTATATCTGAATCACTGATATTAGCAAAGGGTGGTATCAAGTTCTGAAACCCCAGACGTTGAGCTGCCATAAAAAAACTTGATGAGCCTACTCTCAATAAGAGAAGTAATTAAAGAGGAAATGAATTAAAGAAAAGTAACGAGATGAATAGTACTGATGAAATCAGCAGTAGTGCGGCCATTGGTGAACCTTCCGGTTGGACCAGAGGGGAAGTCTATGCCATAAGGGAAGTAATTAGCTTTTGCAGAAGTTAAGAGGTGGTTGTTGTTTCCACTATCAGATAAAGAGTCTCCAAATATGAACATGCAAGGTAGTTGAGGCTTCCCTTCATCCCCACAATCATCATCCGCTATCACTACATGAAGTACAAGAAGAACAAGGAGGAGAAGCACCAAACCTGACCTCTTAATACTATCCATCAACAACTTCAGCTTCTATAATAATGAAGGAGCTCTAAGCACGAGAGATAACTAATTTCGAACATGCTTATACCTTGTTATATAGATAATGGCATAAAGTGCGGAATGTTTGAATGCGGTTTAAGGGGTTTTCGCGGCTTAATTATGAAGTTATTTGCGCGCTTGAGAAACTTCCTGCTGCTAGTGAATTAATATGGTGATTAAGGAGCAAGTACATATTTCTTAATCTTTAAACTTGTCAAAGCTTTCTTCCTTTTCACAGCCTTTTGGCGTATCAGTTAACAGATTTCACTGTCTTCTCATGTAAAGGGACCACAATATGCAGAGTACAAACTGCTGCTTGCTCATCTCACACGCAATCCATATCATTGATCGTACATGATTACTATGTGATATATATGTGATGTTATAGTCGCTCTATGACTGTGAATCTAGAAATCATAGGACAGAAATGGCAGAACAAGAAGACAAGCTAAGAACTGATTAAGAAAAAAGAAGAGGCCGTTACAGAATCAAACTATAAAGTGCCTAACATGAATTATGCATGCTTGTTTACAATTGAACTTCATAATTAAGTAACAAGTACACTTCAATAAATTAAATTTCTTAATCCTTAAACCTCCGGTTTCTTAAGTATTCTGATTATTTCTTTTTTATCCTTGGAACCAAAATATTGTTGGATAACTTCCTTATTATAAAATTAAGAACAATTTTTCTATATTGACAATTTTTATATTGATGGGACAGCCGCTCAGCCTGCTATTTAACCAATTATCAAGCATTTGGGCAAAAAAACAATTATCAAGCACTTTTCTTTAATACTTCTTACGCACCCTAAGAAAATAAATGTTAAGATTATAAACCCATTAAGCTTAATCTCTCACATAATTAACTCTCTTTTTGCATCTTTCTAATTAGGGACCCAAAGAAAATAATATTTATTGTAAAGGACAAGAAAATTTGTAATCAGAAGGACCAAACTTCCCATATTAACACAGACACTTAAAGTTAAAAATAACAAAAATTACCAAATTTAATTATCTCATACATTTAATTATTAATATCAATATTTCTCCATTTATATCATTAATGTATTAATTAAACTCTTCTAATAAAAACAAAAATAAACTTTTTTATAATATAATAGATTATCTAGCTTCTCCCTAATAAATATACTTCTCTGGTCCTTCATTAAAAAATTAGAATATTAACCACTGAGTTACGTGATTAATATCATTTCAAACATAATTAGCCATATTTTAGTATCATTTTTATTGTTTGCTGATGTTGTTTGTTCAAAGATCCTATCTATGACATTTGTGTCTATAAAATCAAAATCTTAAGAAGTGGTTAAACATGTTTTCAATTTTGCTCCAGCTAGCCAAAGACCCTGTACGAACTTAAGACTAAAGGAATGCAAATGGAAGATAAACAAAGAAAGAGTGCTTATATTATTTTGATATTAATTACATACACATATACTAAGTTGTTTATGGGGAGGAAGAAAGTAAACGGGCGATATTGGTAGGGTAAGTGAAAGCTGGGTTTGATTCCTTATACGCAGATTTTGCAAATGTTGAGTTGACAGCTTGAGTCGGATGAAACCCATCCCAAAATACGCACTCGTTCCTGTTCTGGCACGGCACAAAGTTCGCAGCACAGAACCCACTAGTCGGCACCGTTGTGCAACAACTTGCGTTCTTAACCCTCAATCCTGCAACTCATGAGTATTAGTGAGTCACACACACACACCCCATATCTTAACTCAAAATAACCTTAAAACAAGGCCCCGCGGGTCTCGGAGAATGAGAAAAAATGGATAATTCATATATATATATATACCGAGGAAATCAGTGTTGAGGGTGAAGATGGCAGTGGCGTTGACAAGAATGAAGGAGGAATCACCAGAGAAGTCAGAATTGAGCCGATCAACCAAAGCTCTGAGCTTTTGATTAAAAATGGAGCCTGCTGTGACAGCTTGTCCACACAACACAACTGAGGCATTCCCTAAAATAATTGACTCCTTTGAGTATGTCCTGGTCTCTGACTTTAGCTCCAACCCCACCGTACAAAGACAGAACCATCCCCACAGCCACTGTGTTCATCATCCACTTCCTCACGAGCTTCTTAGCTGCCATTGAAGCAAGAAATTGATAAACAAACAGTAGCGAGTAGTAGGAGTACTGGGAGAGACGGAGAGAGGTAGTGAGCTTAAGTAGGTAGATATATAAGGGTGCGGGGAACAAGGACCTTCAAAAACTATGCTTATATTATTATAAAGAAGCAGGTCTTGGCTAGGGCCATCTTTAATTGCTTATACGGTTGGGAGTGTTCGTTAGGAGCATTAATAGTGGGAAAAAGCTGCAGCGCAATCACCTCTTTTCTCTAATCTAATGTGTTTTGGCTTCACCCTGACATGCATAGTTGTGATTTCCAGTAAAGGTATAATGAGGATTAGACCGGACACAAGGTGACAATCCAGTTCTATGCAAAGCCGCACAGTTGTGTTCAGTAATGTACTTGAGCGCCATCGTATTATTTTGTCCTGTATTGGGATGAAATAACATAGTCTGAGTTAGCTTTTTTCCTGGAACTGTGTTCTTTTTTCTGTTGCCTCATAAGATAGAATAGATCTTTTATGTCAAAACTCAGATTCGTCAGAACAATACTTTGATAATGTGATGATATGCTGTTGTCACACGCATGTTTGCCTTCATCCATAAGAACTGAAGTTAGCAATATAAGGAAGTCGTTGGGGGTTGATCTGACAAAGTAAATGGGTGATATCCATCCATATTCCATAGGGTAAATGAATGCTGGATTTTATGCATTATATGCCTGACATTGTAATGATTCCATTCACAGCCTCTTGGGATGAAAGGCATCCCAAAATACCTACTCGGTCCCTCTTCTGCCACAGCATCTCATTTGCTAATTGGTACACACAATCCAGCAGGGAAAAAATCTGAGAAGGACCAGACTAAGAACTACAGAAACTACTTATATTACAAAGTTTGCATAAAGTATGAAGTTTACATAAGTTCTGAGGATAATTTGAACAGTAATGTACAACTTTTAGATATGATACGAAGAAAAATTGAAAACTTGAGCCCATATTTCTGCGTGCCTCCCACCTCTGCTACTGCAGCCTAGTACATGACACCGCTGGGCGTCAACAATCGTTTCTAACTTTTTCTTATTTTAAGAATAGCCATGTAAACCGTTTTCCATTTCCTGCCATAAAATGCGTTTGAGAATCCGTTGAAGAAAGAAATTTACGGATTCAGAGAAGAATTTACATAATCTAAAAAGAATTTACGAATTTCAAGAATGTTTTTATGGATTTTAAAACAATTTTTACAGATTTTGAGATTGTTTTATTTTGATTTGTGTGCACTGTTGGGAAGAAGTTATTGCCAAACATGCATACACCCCAATAAAGCTAATTCCTTCGGCAATTAGTTTAGTGATTGCCCCCACATATTGAAACACCACATCGATCACTTCAACATGACAAATCCGACATGGTGATCACAGTCTTATTAGGCACTTTTTTTTTTTTTGGTTTTCAGCCGGACTTTCTTGTTAGGCAGAATAAGCCCATTTTGTAAAACTAATGACTCGTTTGCTACGTTAGAATTGATTTTGATGGAAATTGATATAAATATAGAAAAAAAGGATGGGCCAAAAAATCAATTTCATGGGTTACATCATGGAATTCATTTCTACCCATTTTGAATTTCATTTCCATTTACATTCCCACCTCTCAATTCCACCGTACCAAACATAGGAAGTGAATTACATTTCCAATTCCACCCAATTCCATCATACCAAACGAGGCATAAGTTCACAGTTATTGGATCGGATTGGATCGTCTCCTTGCCATGTTTGATATATAATTGAAAATAAATGTGATTTTCATTAAGTTAATAATCATTAAAATCACAGATCATGAATTAATGTTTCCATTCATTTAATTATATAGGGTTGGGGTAAAGTTTTTTCAAAAACAATATTGCCCTGAAAATTTTAAATAAAGTAATATTACCTATTACCGTTAAAAATATCAACGGTTAACATCCATTTTAACGGTAAATGTTAAATTTTAAATTGAATGCGGCCACCTAAAAAATTTTCTAAAGCAACATTGATCCTCAAAGAAAACTTTTGAAACAAATTTTCACTTTAATCCTACATTTAATTTTAAAAATATTTTTTCAAAAGCTTCAACATTTATTGACAAATTTCTAATTATTCCCTTTGTATTCTTTCATATCTGCACGGTTGGTTCCTATTCGATTTACTTATTTTAATCTGGAACATAGCATTATATTATAGTTTGTCTTGAAGAAAAACACAAAAGCATATAATTGTGTACAAGTATGATTTTAATAAGATTCAATTAATGAAAGAGATAAACTGACAATATTTCTTCATGGATATTTAATTCCAGGTCTTGCAAAACTTATGACAATTACACTTAGAATGCGGACCCATAAACATTTAACATTTTCATATGGAGAAAGAAAAGAGCAGACATGTCTTTCTATGTTCATTCAAAAACTACACACACCACAAGCATACCCTAATTAATTGCGACCCATTTCATGACCCCCACTAGCTTGCCGTGTCCATCCTTCCTCAGATCTGAGCCAATCGGCGGATATCGATCGGGTAAGCATCCGATGCAGATTCTGCACTGTAAGCTCTTTTCGCAACGACGGCGTTTCCAGCCTCTGTCGGATGAAAAGCATCCCAAAACAGGTGCTCCTCCCTGTTCTGGCATGGAGTTTGAAATGGCAGGCATGTGATCTGACCATTGTTCCTTCCTACTCCGCAGCACCCAGCATTTGTAACCGAAAAGCCTGAAAATTTAGGTCCAGAGAGTTATAAATCGATGAGGGTGTGTGCTATTACGATGGGATT
>JANTPZ010083899.1:0-28010 GCA_025593235.1 Vachellia pachyceras
CGAGCAGGTACAAATATAGGGCTTAAGTTCAGGAAGTCAAACAGGGGGATTCCAAAGATTGAATGCAGAAAAGGAAGATACAAGTGGAGTATGGTGACTTGTGTTTGTGCGTGTGATTAGCCAAAGTTGAAGTTATATTGCCGTTTTTTTTTTCCTTTGAAAAAAGTGATCTGTTAAGTTTGTGTGTGTGATCAGGCGTGTGGGCATTTGTTTTCTTCACAAGTTGGAAGCTGTTAAGTTTATCCATATGTTGTGAATTATTTCAACTTTGCTTTGCCAAAAAGAAGAATCCATGTGTGAAGTTTTTCATGCATTCTCTGGCTCCCATATTTCTTTTTAGAAGATACTGTCTTTATTTAGAAACAATTAACTCTCACCCAAAAAAATGTTCAACAATGTTTTTTGTAAAATGAGATAATCTCATTCACATACTTACATCGGCTTGCGTAAAAGTACTTCTCTACCGCGTTACCAAACAAATGCTTTTTATTGGATATTTGATGGTTTTAAGAGGTATTAGATTTTTTTTCTTGTACTTAATTAACATGAAGATTGATTTTATTTTAAAAATTATTTATATTTAAAACTAGAAGTACCATGTTGACCATGCCTATCAGCCTATGAACACTTTTTTTTCTTTTAGCCGACAAATAATAAAGAGGTTGTGAGTGGGCATAGGATATTTCAAAGTCAACCATCTTACTTTGTTATTTCCGACAGCTAGCAGAAAACTAGAAATGTAGAATATTCCAGCATATCTGGGAATTGATGATAAGTTTGGAGGAATTGGTCATCTTTGATGACTTGGATCACTTCTTCATTGGCCTAAATTGAAGGAAGTTAGATAATAGCTTCGTTTGGGTTCCGTTAAAAACCCCGTTTTGACCCCTAAAATCCATTCTCACGCAAGCCGAGACAAAATTCCTCTCACATAAAGTACCTAGGAATCTGTGTCCGTTTTCTCAACGGGTTTCCAAACGAAGCTAATAATCCTACCCTCCAAATCGGAAAATGCATTACGATTGACTTTTTTTTTAGAAAAATTAAAGAAGATCAATAAAATAGTATATTTGTCATCTTTTAAAAATTAATTTACCTCACTTGTAAATAGTATATGGTGTATGATACATATTAGTATTTCAATATATACACACAAAGAAAGACTATTAAATATTTTAATGCAGCTTAATAATTAATGAGCCCCACTTTTTCTGCGGCTGATCTGCCCTCAAAATATATAAGGCAAGTCAATATAATATCCCATATTTGGAAGGGAAAAAAAAGGGAAATAAGCATTTAAATCCTACGGAAGAGGGAAAATGGTTAAAAAGTCCCAACAGAAACTTTACACAAGTAACATTAAGAGAAGAAATTGTATTTACGTAATTACCATTATACTCTAGATGAAAAAAAGAGAAATAAAGAAAAGAGATGAGACGAAGAAGCAGATGAGATACAAGATACCTTCATCGCTTCCCTCATAGGATGATGATGATGATGATAGAAGCGATGAAGATATCTTGTGTCTCATTTTTTTATGTCTTGTGTCTTCTCTTTGTTTCTCTTTTTTCATTCCAAATGCAATGGTAATTGTGTAAATACAATTTCTTTCATTAAAATTTTTTCAGTAAATAAAGTTTATGTTAGGATTTTTTAATCATTTCTTCTCCCCCAGGAGACTTAGAATGCTATTCTAAAAAAAAACTCCATGCCATGTATTAAATTAGGTCAAAATAGTATCCTATCATATCCTTTCGTTCCGTTACTTTTTTACCCTATTTCACGTGGTCGTTTTTCGTCTAGATTAGATCCCTTGTATCTGATATATAGATATATAAGCAAAGAACATATAAATTAAAAAGTAAAAGGAAAATTGAATGAATAATATAAAAATTAATCTCTCCAGTTTCTACAGATCTTTTGTACGGGTACTTGCTATTTTTTTAAGGATGTGGGCCCTTATATAATAGTAGTAATAGTAATAACCCTTGTCGGAGCCAAAAGTGATTTTTTAAGGGCTCTTTTATATCAGCGTAGATTTCGGTATTTATCGTTAGAGACAGCTCTCGCCAACGTTTTTTTTTGGTGAATAACTCTCACCAAATTTTGCTATCGGGAGAGTTTCCACCTAACGTTCCACTTATATTTTTTGGCGGAACTTAAGAAAAATCCCCAATTATAAAATTGATTATAAAATAGGATTTTTTATTTTTTGATACAGTAGAAACTAAAAGAAAACTACATAACTCTAAAATGTACCGATAAGAGAGGATACTGCAAAGGGAAAAAATGTCACGTGAGAATAACAATGCTTTTTTACCCGCGAGTCCGCTAATGAGCTTTCATGTTATGCAACTGATTTTGTAAAATAGGATCTTTCACATATATGTAATTGAACTTTCATAATATGTAACTGAATTTTTATGTTATGTGCAACTGAACTTCCATATGTGCAATTAAACAGGTCATATTCTCCTGTTAATTCACCAACTGCCTTATTTCCCCTATATTTTATCTCCCGAACAAAAAGTATATTTTCTTTATTTGCATTACAAATTTACAATACATATTTCATCAATCTACTTTTCTCCCTTATTTATACATGACTATTCCATTATATCAGATTTAACACTTGTTTGGTAACACATTCTTAATCATATTGCATGTAAAAATTAATATAAATTCTTTTCATATACTTACCTTAGACTATGTAAAATCGTTCTCCTAACTGATTTACAAACAAGCACTTAATTATCAAGGAACGCAGCTGAAATAATTTCTCCAAAATTGTACCAAAATTATATATTACTACCAATTCAAATTCAAGATCGGTATTTATTCACCGAATAAAGTCTCTTTCACTAGGTTCTTTTTATGTTGGTTAGCTATTTAGGGCTTGTTTGGATGTAATGTTGCAAATGGTTTTTACAGATTCCGAAATAAAACCTAGGTTTTGGAGAATAGATTTTGGAAAATAGCTTAACAGATTTCGAAGTAAAACCTAGGTTTTGAAAAGTAATTTATGTTTGGGAAATTATTAACTTTTACAGATTTCGAGACAAAAAGTGGGTAAGAAAAAAGAAAGTAGGAAAGAGAAAGAAAGAAAAAATAGGAAAGAGGAAAAAGTAGGAAAGAGAAAACCTAAGTTTCAAACTGAGGTTTTGTAACTAAAGTAGCTCATAAAAAAAATTTATTAGTTTAAACAAAACCTTAATTTTAAGATAAAATTTAAATTTTGAAACTAAACCTAAATTTTAAAATTCACTGTGAAACCAACCCTTGACCTCATCAGCCATGGCCGCGACAAGAAATCCGAGTGACCGAGACGGCATCTCCGATGACTGGGACCGGCACTGACAAGCAAAATAGGTACGGGTATATACCAAATACGAATACAATGTTATCTTTATCCTGCATTTGTGACCGTCCATCTATTTTATAGACAAAACCAACGGTTCAGATCATCTTACAACTCCCTTCAATTTTATAAAGTATCCCCATTTTTCGTCGTATTTACTGGGGTGTCCCAAAGTCAACTATTCAAATCTATCCTACTGTGAGACGTAGTCATTTCAAGCTGGCACTCGCCTGGACGCGCGTAATAGTCGCGTCAGCTTAACGTCCCCTACTCCTTCCCCTTCCCCTGTTCAAACCTGTCAAACTCCCCAACTAGAGGGCTGAATGTTCCCACAACAAGCACAAAAGTCACGAGCTCTCCTCCTTCATAAACCCCACTTTCCCCTTTTTTCCTCTCCAGGGGTTTTGCATTATCTGCTTCGCGTTTCCTTGTAAACTTCCCAGAGTTACGGCTCAAAATTTCGCAAATCATCTCGCTGACATTGTGTTTTCAGAGTGATTTTATTAAAGGTTTGGCGGGTAATGGAACCCAAAAACAACCCAGCCAGGTTTACACTGGGGAGGCAGTCATCGCTGGCCCCTGAAAGGCATAGCGACGAATCGGAGCTGCATCAAGAGGGTGATTGCCTTGAAGGTATGGATCCGGGATTTAGGCTGATGTGTTTGGCCAATGAAGGCGATCTGGATGGTATTCGTGAGCTATTAAAAATGGGGATTAGTGTGAATTACAGAGATATTGATAATCGCACGCCTCTTCATGTTGCGGCCTGCCAGGGATGGACTGATGTTGTTGCTCTTTTGTTCGAAAACGGGGCTGTGGTTGATTCACAAGATCGCTGGGGGAGCACGGTAAGTACAAAGCTGTATCCCTTCTCCCTCTGTTATTGCACGTTCTGAGTTGATTTACTAGGCTAGTGGTTCCGCGTTGCTGTTGCTATTGTTGTCTGGCGATGTTCATGTTAACCAATTGGGATGGCAAATTTTTAGTTTAATGACATGATCAATCATGAAAAACCTGTTCACCAAGTTCAGAACTCACCTTGAGCATGCCAGGGAAACCATATTTATGATTGGATGTAGGTGCGGACTCACCCTGGCTCGGGCAAACTATTTTTTTTTTAAAAATGATAATACAATTTTGAATTAGGCTTTTTTTTGTGTGTGCATATTTTAAGAAAATTTTGTGCTAAAATTGAGTGGGTTCTAGATAAATGAGACTTATTCCTAATATGTTTTGAGAAGAATTTTAGCAAAATTTTAGTGGGTTTAAGATCAACAAATGAGTGAATGCAAAATAAATTACATAGTACTATATATACCTAATTTTTTGGATGTCAGGGGGCGCGGTTGAACTCATTGGCTTACGTGTGGGTCCGCCTATCATGTAAATGAAGCAAGAGGCGCTGTATGTACATATATTTGAAGCTTAATATAGGGCAGGTTACTCATATTAGGCATTCATTGAGCACAATAATGTCATTCTGTGGTTTTTCAAATACAAGGGCATTTGTAACTTCCATATTTTCTTGGTCTTCTATGTGACTTCTATTTTATCAAAATCTACTGTAAGTAATTATTAAATAATTAATTACTGGAGAATCAATACAAATATCATGTCTCTTATTCAGCCTCTTGCAGATGCTATACATTATAAAAACAACGATGTGATCAAATTATTGGAGAAGCATGGAGCAAAGCCGCTGGTATGTATGATTTGAGAATTGTGACACTTTAAGGTTGCAGCACTTATTTATCTTGCCATTTCAGCGTTAGCTTGTGCCATTCAACTGGTATTTGCCAACTCTTGTAATTATACCATGTCAGGTGGCTCCTATGCATGTTAACCATGCACGGGAAGTACCAGAATATGAAATTGATCCTAAGGAGCTCGATTTTACTAACAGTGTGGAGATAACTAAGGTAAACAAGTACTTATGGTTTTATTTAACTCTATTTTCTGGTAGTTAATTTGATCCATCTTCGATATATCTTCTTTAACAACTTGAGCAACAAATAAGAGGAATTCACGAAATTGTGGCCATTTATTTGGTTCCCGTGGAATGTGACTATTTTATAATATTTAGATGCAGCTTGCATTTGTCATGTGCGAGCAAACCTTGGATTCTAATTACTACAATCCAAGCATTCTAAATGCTTGTCAGACTCCAAATTTTCATGATTTATATTTTTATGTCTCAAATTATTCATCTATTGGTTAGGGCACTTTCTGTAGTGCGTTGTGGCGTGGAACAGAGGTTGCAGTGAAAAAGCTTGGGGATGATGTCATTACTAATGAGGAGAAAGTGTGGGTTACTTATAAGCTTTGTCTTTACTAAAAAAATGTGCTAACATCATCAATTATAACAAAAGTACTTGGCATCTGACAGGAAGGCCTTTAGAGATGAGCTTGCATTGTTTCAGAAGATTCGGCACCCTAATGTAGTCCAGTTTCTGGGTGCTGTGACTCAGAGCAGTCCAATGATGATTGTGATAGAATATCTTCCCAAGGTTTTTCTTTTCCGAATTGCATGGAACTTTATCCTTAGGATATTCTTGAGGGAATTTTTAATGCAAATTGATACAAAATTTTTCTTTGTCTAATTTTACCATTAATGATGCAGGGAGATCTTCGTGCATTCTTGCAAAGAAAAGGAGCTTTGAGACCAACTACAGCAGTGAGATGTGCTCTTGATATTGCTAGGTTATTGACACATTAATCCTTTTTCCCTGTTTAGAGTTTTCTTATTATGTCATGCTGAGCAAGTTTTGTTCTTTTTGTTCACCACGTTGAATTAGTTGTATAGATTTAATTATTGTTTTTTTAAGTTTTTTGGTCTTAACAAGGTACATTGTAGATTTGGTTTTGATAGGAGATTATTACCAGTCGGGCATAAATTAAGTTACTTTTTAATTTTATTTTGCTATGTTCTTCTTTGGTTTAACCTTTGAATGAGAACTAAGACAAGTTAAAGGTTCTGCAGTAGTTTAAAATTTGGATAACAGGATACAATTTAGCACAAAACGGATGCATCTTTTAAATTTTCATCATATATACTCCCTCCATGCAGAATTACGGAGCACTTTTAACTAACTAACCCATCCAATAAGTTAGTTAATGCCCTTTAAAATTACACATTATTTCCATGTTTACCCTTATTTAATATGGCGTCTCCATTAAGGGCATTTTTGGAAAAACCTTATTAATTATTTCTTGAAAGACAAAAAATGCCTCATATTTATAAACATGACACTTCAGAAAAATGCCTTATAATTTTAAAATAGAGGGCGAAGTAGTTTGTCAACTCTTTGTATGTATCACTGGTTTATCCAATTCAAAATCATGAAAAGAAGTAGCATCTTGCATTGACTCTATTGATAAAGTGATAGGAACACCTTTCCAAATTTGAGTTTGTAATACTACTCCAAAATGGACATATAAATCTTGAACAATTATCTGTGTGAAAGCGTAGTGATTAAATACATAAATGACATGTCCTTTTAAGTTTCCTTAGCATTTAGTGAAGAGCTGTATGTTTTGATGAGAAGGTTGACTTATTTTGTCTTTCTATTTTTGGGACTTTGACACAAGTTTGATGGGCTTGCTGGTCTAAGTGTTAATCCACCCAAAAGACTTTCTGTGAACACAAGACAGAAAAGTGAACTGGTTAAGAAGCAGCTAACTGACACTAGTGGAATTTGTGGAAGTCTGGTGGCTGAGAGAGCAAGTGGTAACAGGGGAGTTATGAGGAGCCCAGGCAGTGAGAATGGTGTGGAGAATCATTTTGATGGGTTTTCCTTAGGAGAGACTCTAGGCCCTAAAATGCTAGTGATTATCAGTATTTGTCCTTTGACTTTGCGTTCTTGTCGTTTTCTGTTGCCACACTCTTTTATTATCTGTATTATTGAAGGTTGATAGTCTTGTAGCTTATACCATCTGATGTCATAGTTGCTTTACTTTTATGGTGTGATGTTAGTTTTCTTTTATTCTCCATATCAAGGTTCCACCACTCACGTAAGATTCTAATTGGTAGATTATGATGTCTTTCTCTCTCCATGTCTTCTGTCCTGTATGAGCGCAGTTTAAATTGATAGATAACACCAATTTTGCTTGTTTATTCTGTGTTCTCCTTACACTGTTCTCATAACTATGCAGGGGAATGAACTATTTGCATGAAAATAAGCCATCGCCAATAATTCATCGTGATCTTGAGCCCTCGTAAGTTTAATTTTTCATTTTGTGTTTTTGCTTGAAAAGAAAATTACATAAAATCCATGCCAAGACTAGTGTTTTCAATAACATTTATCTGCATCAATATCCTGATGCGGTCTGCACATTTTAATCTATATCTTTTGAGTAAGCGAACAGTAATATATTGCGGGATGATTCGGGCCACCTGAAAGTTGCAGACTTTGGGGTCAGCAAATTGCTTGCAGTTAAAGAAGACAAGCCTCTAACTTGCCAAGAGACTTCCTGTAAGTGATTCTATGGTTTGGAATGTAATTCATATATGATTGACTGAATGCTTGAACAGTTTAGACATCTGCAGTGCATACTTTCTTATTCTGTGGAGAATATTATTATATTTTATGAAGCTGAGTTTGAGATGCCACTTGATGGATTAGATTTTTAAAGCTCAGACATTCATTATTTTTCATTCATAGGCCGCTATGTGGCTCCAGAGGTTTTCAAGGAAGAAGAGTATGACACCAAAGTGGATGTTTTCTCATTTGCTTTAATTCTGCAAGAGGTAGGTTTCTCATATGTCCTTTAATTGATGAAAGCCATAAAACGTGCTATTGGGTTAAACACCTTTATGAATATAGTCTGTTGTTTGATAGTTCTGGATGAAACTGAAATATATTGTCACCTGAGTTGTGCAGCAGATAGATATCTCTGAACAATAGCTATGGCAGTTGTTATGGTTTTGTTTGAATCCTAATTTAGTTGTTTAAAATATGAATAAGAACATTGTAATTTTCTTCTTATTTCCCATAAATTTTGAATTTGTTATAAATTCCTGCTCCTGCTAGCAAATACTCTTTAATGTGAAAAATGCAGAATCAACAAAAGTGAATTAAGGACCCAGACAAATGTCCCTGTTGAAATTTCAACTATTATGCTGAGAGGTTTTTAGTGGTTATGGAACATTTCCACCTTCAAATTTAGAAGTTCAAAATTAATTCCAGAGTTGTTATTCATTGATGCAATTGTTTTTAAAAATGGAAGGCGCCTAGACATTTGTTGTGGTCCACCCTTAAGCTTTTGACAGAAGTTGATACCATGGGTTTCTCCGCTGGTAAATTCTGCTATTTGAAGCAGCCTTCGTGATGATATCTTTTATGTCCTGTGTTTTAGATGATAGAGGGCTGCCCTCCATTTGTTGCAAAGCAAGATGATGAGGTTCCTAAGGTATATGCTGCAAAAGAGCGTCCTCCTTTCAGAGCTCCAGCCAAGCGTTATTCCCATGGACTGAGAGAGTAAGTTCCCCATCTGTCAGATGGCACTTCCAGTCTACGTTTTTTCCGTTTCCCTTATTTGCTGGGTTTTAAGTTACAGGATGTGAAAGCAATTTCTTCAGTACTTTGTAACTGACAGTCTTTTTCTGCTAATTCTGATTTCAAGATCAGCATGTTTGATGACAGTCTCACGCTTCATTTTAACGCTTTCTGCTTCAAAATTATCATCCAAATGCAATAGATTAATTGGCACTTAATAATCTGTTGTATCTCAAAGATTATCTGCTACTGCAGAAAAATCGGAAGCCAATATGACTGAAGATTTACATGGTTCCTAGCAAAAAGAAGAAAAAAGAAAAAGAAATTCGGCATTCTACCCTACAAAATGCTTAAAAACATCATGCACACATGAACGTTTTTGCTTACGTTTCTTATGGTATCTCTGCTTACAGATTGATTGAAGAATGCTGGAATGAGAATCCAGTTAAGAGGCCAACATTTAGGCAAATAATAACAAGGCTTGAGTCCATGTACAGTGCATTTGCTCATAAAAAACGATGGAAGGTTCTCTTTCTTTCTCTATCTCCTCCAGCATGATGCACATGAATTGGCATGCTCTGCCCTTGATTTATTTGAACTAAAGATGCAAGTTTCATAAGCATGCAAACCCTTGTCCACTTTCTTGCCGTTGAAAATTTTAGTTAATGATAGACTCAAGGCTGTTATAGTAATTGGTGGAGTGTCCAAAATGGGGCCCAGCCTAGGGTTGCGTTACCATCACATGGGAATTGGTGGTGTGTCCAAAACGGGGCCAGCCTAGGGTTTCGTTACCATCACATGGGACGTGGGTTCTGTTGCTGCTCAAATAGCAGTAACCAATATGGGATTGATATGGGATTCACATATATAAATATGTGTGTGTGTGTAAGACGTTGGTGGGAGTAGAAGCTGTTCTTGGATTTTGTAACTGACATCAGTGGTTGATTGCTGTGTTTCAGGTTAGGCCACTGAAATGCTTTCAGAATCTGGAAGCCATGTTGAAGAGAGATAACTCAAATCTAAGCAGTTCCGGCGGCTCATCTCGTTCTACGGCCAGCAGTTTGTGAATGAAGCAGAAGAACGTAGGTTGGTCCTCACTTTAACTCTAAATGTTGGCCGAAAACTCTTCTTTTTTTAAAGTTGGGGTTGTAAGTGGAATTGGAATTTCATTGAAAGCATTCTTTGGGATGAGTCGTGTGTGTATTGCCATATGTCTTAGTTTTTCAGGATTCTTCAAGCTCTAATGCCGAGCACTATCACATATTGTAGGATATAGCAAAAAAAAAAAATGCTGTTCCCCATCCATTTTACCTCGTGTATGTATAATGTAATAAGAGTTTACGTCTTTCTTCACTAATTTGATTTGTTAATAATCTCGTGACCTAGTGATATACAATCTCTTTGTAAGTGGGAGGTAACCTTGTAATCCAGTGATATGGAAATTTTTTGTAAGTGGGAAGTCATGGATTTTATCATGCTTGTGGTCTCAAGCTGTCATGGCATGTTCTTTTATTTAAATGTTCTGTCCGATCTTGATATTTTTGCCAATTCTGTAGAACCACCACCTCAATTTCCCTGCAATATCAAAGAGACGTGTTTGACAATTTCCAGTCAATCATATCTTAGTTCAGACAAATTTTTTATTTTATCATACATAAAAGTGATGTAATATTTTATTATCACTGTTGCTGTTACTTGAGCCTATCTGAAAACCTAAACAGGTGGTAAGTGAATTCAGCTCATTATAGTATTAATTAAATTAATATTGAAATTAAAATTTTGAGAAGCAGTATGAACAGTAAAATCAAACAACTGGGGTTCCCTCCTCAAAAATCGCAATTCCTGACTTCCCTCTTCTTAAAGCTTCACTAACTTGTGCCTCACAGCTCGATGCGGAGTAATAATTAACTAAAGGACAAATAAATATTTCTTAGGTCAAATTTAAGTTTTTTAACTAACTTTTACCTAACAAATAGTTAAGATTATTAATGGCATGTTTGGAAATGCGGTAGAGAAATACTTTTATGCAAGTTAAGATAAATATGTGAAGGATGTTATTTTATTTTATAAAAAAATACTATTAAACGTACGTTTGAACTTTCTATAATCGTTGCCAAACAAGTCAAAAATCGATTTACTCGTTCATTATCCATCCTTTTTAATGGAGTAACTTAGTCACGTATAACATGAAAATACTATTAATTTCCAATATTCATTAAGGATATTTAAAAAATCTCATTAATTTCTCAAAAAAAAAAAAACACCTTTTAACCATAAACGGAGGGAGTACACTATAATCGTATATGTTGATTTGTTGGCTCAACGTACTCAACCTTTTTTTTCAGGGGTTAAATATTACCTTTGTACTTAATATAATAGCCCGTTGACCTTTTAAGGGTAAGTAAAAAAGTTAAATAAATAAATCAATTATAATATATATTTTGAATCAATTACGTATATAATTGGATTATATATTAGTTAATAAATTATGTTGATTAATTTAAAGAAAAATGATAAATATACAAGTTAATTAACTTCTTTGATCTCCTCCGAAAAAGTCAATTATCTCTTATACTAAGGATCCGAAGGTGACCGTTAATTTCTTTATTATTTAGTTTATTTAAAAATCAATGTCTATTTAGGAACAAAAGTTCATGAAACAAACAATGATCATATACAAATTAGCATATACAAATATACAAATACATATACAAATATACAATATACATATAAATATGTACCATGCACTTTCAAGCTTCACATCATCAAAACACAAATTAGCATATTTTCCTACTATAGAACAAGACCACAAAATTGCCCTATGAAGCAAGTTTAAGATATTCCTTTCCAGAGCAAAATCGCAAACCGATGAAGTGAATATTGTGCATCAAACCCTAATAAATTAAAAGTGTAAGGACTCCATTTTTGTGAGCACAAAACGAATTTTCCAATACGGTTCGCCTTTTTTAAATCTGTTTCCTAATTTGGAGAATTTGAAATATAAAATCTAATGTGAGGGGTGGCCTTAATTACTTGGTTTCTGTATGAGAGGAAGGACCGTGTGCCCTATGGCAAAGGGCACTAACCAAAAAAGATGAAAGGAGCCTGTGAGCCCTCTAACACTACTAATGGAGATGTGAAATCTAACATGATGATCTTTTCCATTAGAGGCAAACCCTAGAAGCTTTGTACTCATCAATACTCATCCTTGTTATTTTCAGAAATACTTACACGTAATTCACTTGTAAGCCTTCTTTTTGCACCAGAGTTTGGTTTCAGCCTCTTTAATTATTTGATTTGTGTTACTGTTCATAAAACTCATGCATGCATGGTGACAAATCTAGGGTTGGCCAGAAAAAAAGTCAGTCCAGTTAATAATATGTACTAACTCCCATCCTAAATATACAAGCTTGACAAAGGGTTCAGTTTCCTTAATTATAAATATAAGATATTAATCCACTCTATCTCCTAAGTTTATAGTATTTTTTCAAAGTATCCATATTGATCTGATATAGTACGGATTTCTATTAAGGAGTAGTTACAATGCATATAATTAAAACGAAAGACAATTTAAAGAGACCAAAACACTTGTTATAAATAATGAACTTAACTAATTTAATATCTACAAATTGATTATCGAATTATTATATTAAGTAGTAAGCTATTTAAGAAAGATCAAGATACATGGTATCTTTTAGTTTATTCATAATTGGATTCAGTTTTTCCGCAAGTATATGAAGATTAAAAATTCTAAATGAACAAGTACGATTTATAAAATTAAATGCAATTTTGATACAGTATATAATATGATATTCAGTATGATGAGCCAGATTAAAAAATATTACTAGACTGATCTTTCGGCAACCTTTTATTTATAAAATATTTAAAATCCTGATCATGTTTAAATAGAACCGAGTTCCTTTTATTCACTCTAGAAAAATGTCATTTAGCGATGAAAAAATCCAACGCTAAATGGTTATTTTCCATAAGAAAATTTTCATTTAGCGACGGAGAATATTAGCAATCCTCATTTTAGCGACGGAAAATAGCCATTTAACGAAGGATTTTCCGTCATTAAATGATATTTTTCTGATAGTGATTTAAAGAAATTCATGTTGGTAATTAAATAGCATTTTTCATAATATTGTTTAAGAATGAAATGGTCTGATGAAATTTAAAAAATATAAGAGATATTCAAACAAAAATACCGTCTTGATCATAAATTGAAACCTTCCTGTTACTCTTAATTATATGGATCAAGTCACTATCGTTTAGTAGTGAGGCTTGAATAACTTAGCATGATGTCTTAATTAATTATGAAAAATTCTCCATTCCACCTTGTGCCAGAAATAAATCGATGCGATGTTCCATTTAACTGACAAAATATACAATCAAGTCAATCTCTGAATTATATTATTTCCAATTTCATCCTCTTAACTAAAACTCATTTCCATCACTTCGCTTTAAACTCACGAGGACAATCTCAGTACTGTAAGAGACATTAACCTCTCCCATCGAAAAGGTACAAGGATACTCGTACGAAAAATCAAACCAAAAGAAAAAAAAATAAAACTCCTTTTTTTTTGTATGTGTCAGCATTCAGATCGTTTTTATCTTGTATAGAAGATGTCTTTCAGACTGTAACTCTCTGAGCTTTTACCTTACCCATTCCAGTACTCTCCAGTCAAGTTCACTTTTGGCTGAGACCAAATGACGGACTTACTACTCCAATGTCCTCTAGTTCTTCACCAGCCATGTGACCATGTACCTTCATAACAGGTCGCTATTGTCTCATATGCTACATACCCTTATTATTAGTTTTGAGTTTCATCAATATATGGCAAAGCTTGTTGATCTATCTAAGACAGCTTAAATCATGTTAGGTCCTCAGTTGAAAATGTATATGAAAATACCCAAGCAAGTTTGTCCTCTCAAACTTCAACTTGTAATAAGAGGATCAAATTGCTATAGCTCAGAACCCCACACTGAAAGGCTGAAGTCAGAAAATTTGAGGCTCATCCGAGTTCAAAATATCCTTTAGTGAAAGATTTCCCTTGAATCTTCTGATCTTATATCTGTTCTTAGATTGGGATCAAGATGCACTTGTTTAAGATAACCTGAACATGACAGTAATATACCATACTAAAATGGCTCTAGGACTGGGAACACACACACACACACATTGAACACAGAGCATATAATATATGCATATCGATGATTAGTTTGTGGCATTTTTGTTTAAGCAATACATGGGGTTGAAAGGGGGGGTCCTACTGAAGGTAGGAAACCGATTTGTAACAGTACTAACTTCCAACTAACATGTGCTTTCGAAAGGGAATCATTAGCCTTTTAAAATGGGAAGAAAAAGAAGAGAGGAAGATCATGTAAATAACAAAAAACATATTCAGCTCCATGTGACCACCAAACCTAAAGTAGGCTCATATCATAATGCCTGAATCCTCACTCCACCAGAGTAAAAAGGAGAGGGTGAAGCATGATAATGAGTGGTTTTTGTGAATGGGTGAAATCCTTAGGCAAAAGGAGGACTTTATGCCTTCCAAATCCTAAAGAACAATCAATTTTTTTCAAAGCAAGAATCACTCACTTTTTTGTGACAGTTTCCTTCTAATGAAGTTGATAAAATCATGGAGGGTCACTCATACTCCATTACATATATAACTGCAGTAAGTTTCTGCAATCAAAGCTTGGCACCACTTGGGGACGCTTTATAGAAAGCAAGCATCACAGCTAGATATCATATTAACATATAATGGTATAAAACTTTTTGTTCATAGGAGAAAGAGGTACTAATTTTATTCCACTTCTGCATGACGATCTATAGTTAGGGTAGTGGTGACACTAGTGGACCCTCTACTTTTATCTTCAACGTCTTTTTTAGGTCATTGAATTATTATTAGGACCCATCAACTGGAACTTACAGGGCTGAGAGAGAGAGAGAGAGAGCAAGGCCAAAGGTAAGAAAGAAACAAGAGACATAAAATTTTATGGATCGTAGAATTATGCTGTGATGGGAAATCAAAAGCTTTATTTATAGATCTACCCCAATTACTATTGTGGGTTATCTTTACCAAAAGGAAGGGTTGGGACCAAACATCAGTGAACCTAAAGAAGAGTGAGATGAGAATAGAAAATATCACCTGATATCACTTGAGCATTTCTGTCTATCTTCAATATTCTTAAGTTTTGATGAAAAGAAAAAGAGACTGTGACTTTTAAGTAGGGCCAAGGAACACTAATATATGCATACTTTTGCTTATGAGTGGTATTTTTCAATACAGTTCCATTGGTTTCAAGCACACTAATTCTTATTTCCAGTATAATTAAAAAGAACTCTTCGAATTACTTTACCAATCCCCTTTAATAATTCATTGCTATCTAACAATATGTTCTTGGAATTCAGAGAAGTAATTAAGAAGAAAAGAAAATCAAGTTGAACAATGATCGATTAAGGTCAGCACTATTGCATGCGTACTCAACTATCTAGTGGAAACAGCAAGCTGCACACACACACACACATTTGCAGAAGTTAAACTCAACTGAGGTTTGGTTGGTCGATGCTGATCGATGTGAATCAAAATCTTCCATATCTGAAAGTTTGCAACTGTCAGTGCTGTATTAGGGTGTGGATAAGCCTAGCTAGTCCTATTCTCAAACGTAACTAATTAACTAGTTATAAATCGTATACGTCAAGTATATTAGGTGGCATTACTTAATTCTAGCTTAAAAAGCACACAAGTGAGTTGCTAGCTATACAGGTTTGTTAATTAGTTCATGAGCTTTGGTGAAATGGAGTTGCTCAGTAATCAACTCCAAGTTTAATTCCTCACAGACTCCATTCTTGAAGTTCAAGCTACTTGCCATTTGAGGTAGGCCTTGTGATAAAGAAGTTGGAGGTGGAAGCATATATTGGGCTTGGGAATGAATGGTGTGAATTCGTAGACTAGCTATAGCTTGAGGACACGGAAGGTGGGAATTGTAACAAACTCTATGTGTAACGCATTTTTGAGATTAGGTCTTGCATTGAAGAATAGAGAGAATCGTGTAAGTGCTTTGTGGTCCCATCTTTAAAAGAATATTAGTCTTCCATGGAAAAATACAGCTTGTACTTTGCTTCTCTTTCAACCTCACAGTATATGGTAATAACACCTCTCTCTCTTGAAAACTGATATGATATATATATATATGTCATCCTCGAGTAAGCTTTTCACTGCGTGATGATATTATTTAACAAAAGTTTATATTCTTGTTTAGAGATAACCAATAATTGATTTGGTGGATGATGAAAGAGGCATGAGGAATCAGAGTTAGCCTGAGAGTGGTCCTGAAGGGTAGATGTGGGCAAGATTATCTTGTTGTGAAACAAGGTGCGGTTTGACCCGTGAGAATGATATATGGCCTTCCATTTCAGAAAAAGAAGAATTAGAATTGAAGCCATGATCAGTGCAATTGGAAGGCTTGGGAAAAAATGTCCAGGAAGTTCAATTGGCACTGAGAGAACGATCGAGAAAGAGAAAAAGACATGAAGGCGAGATGCGGTTTGATTGAGATTGATGTGTTCCTATATGACATACGTGTTTGATGACACTTTGGTACCTTCCAGGTCGTATCTAAGCATCTACAAAGTAAACATTCTAATCAGCAGAAGTCTTTGGAAGAACTACGTACGTGCATCTCAGAAATCAACTATCAGAGTTAGAAAACCCAAACCTTTATAAGGCTCTCTTTCAAGACGATTCTTCAAACGTGGGACTTGCAGCAATATATATTAAGGATGTATTGGATAGCTTCTGGAAATAATTAAACATCGTGTAACGGCTGCACAAATGTGTTTCTTATGTACAAAGGGAGAAACAGACGAGGCACAAATGTTCACACACACACACTTTTCAAGGATGCCATATATGAGTATCTTTTTTATTTCGTGCCTTTACCTTTTGTTCTTCATTAATTAAAAATTCATTGCTTTTTTAATTATTTAAGTAACATGTGTGTGTTTGTGTGTGAGTTCTTTTTAGACGTGATTTTAATTCCAACTATATTTTTTCCGTGCTATACATTGGATAATTAATAGTTTATAGAAATTTTTTGATTTAAGGAAGAAAGTATTAGTTTTTAAACTATGTGGAATATTAAATGGGCATATAAATTTTTTAAAAGTATTAATTTTGAAGGAAAGAAAAGGTTTTGTGTCCTGATGAGTAAGAAGTAGACTGACATGAGCAGCTTGATGATGGTATTAAGAAACAAAAGCATGATGATGAGCACAAGGGAATAATATTATTGTTGTGTTGTGTGTACCCTGCAGCCTAACTAATGATTGATCTTATTGTGAAAGGAAATTAAAGGTACTATGCCCTAGCCAGCAACTTGCGTGTCAGTCATTTAGCTGGCCGGTTAGGGGTTTAAGTCAAATTCAACTTCTACTTTCCCTGTAGCCCTTACAAATTATTTGGGAGAAAAAACCACCCAAACATACATATAGGAACAGTTCTATAATTAAGCTCTTTTATGAAATCATCTAATTCTTCTCAATGAAATTAATTGGTTTCTCTATTCTAATTGTTTTTTGTTGTCGTCATCGTCGTTTGGTTGGTAAGTTAAAGTTATTATAGTTTTCATATCCTATTCTTTGATAAGTGAAAGTTGTTATTTATTAACGATACTTGTGTTTGTTTGTACGTGAAGCAAAATTAATTTTAAACATGTTAGAAGTTGGTAAAATTTTTGTGATTACAACTATAATAAGTCAAATTAAAATTATAACGTAGCTAGATACTTTTTTTTAATCTTTTGCCTCGTATCAAAATTGTTAAATGGTTTGCATTAATAAAAATTTATAAATTAGAAAATATTCTTAAGAGAGCAACTCCCAATTGGATGTGACAGTTCTTGAACATGACTTAATAATAAAAGCAAATAAACAAAACATACCCATCTTTTTGTTAGGATAAATATCTTTTTTATTGAACGTAATTATATTCAAAGTACCATTACGTATTAAATGTAGGCAATTCTCACGGATGAATTTAAATTTTGATTCAAAGTGTTATAAAAAATTAACTCATTCTACTAGACCAATCCTATTGGGATGTGTTAAGGCTTTTTATATGTAGGTGTATCATCTCTCTCCATCGCAATCTTTATAACATTAGGCAATAAATCTAAATGCATCTTTCAATGAAGATTCGAATATCAATTCATCAAGTTATGAAGGACTAACTCCTTTCACCATGATCAACCATTGGCAGCGTGTATTAAGTTTTTATTTTTGGTACAGAGTATATATTAAGTTGTTCCAATTGTATTTTACAAATATGACTTTAGGTCCTCAAATGTACGTGAAGGTATTATTATATGGCCCAGATTGCATTCTGATGCTGCAACTTTACTGGAAAATGAATATATTCAAAAGAATCTAAATTCAAAAAAAAAATACAGTGTACGAAATGCTAATACTTTTTATACAAAAAAAAAAAGCTTATTAGATTATTTTTATCAGTAAATTTTTTTTTATAATTTGGGTTCTTTTTCATATTTTCACTTAATAATGATAAAAAGAATTACATCACATCACATGATGTGTTGTGACTGTGACATACTGATCCCATGCATGCTCACAACACGCATAAGAGTATTAGACTTCCACCATCCTTGTCAAATACAAGAAATAAAGTCATATATACTTTCTCTCTAATTTTAAGCTCAGGAAATTATCAGCGTTCAAATGATCACACCCAAAAAAAAAAATATGTAGTATATATAGGCATTAAATTATGCTATGTTTTATAATTTATATACCAATTTCACTGTTAGACCTCATTAGTTAATTTAAAAGGAATTGCATGAATTTCACCCATCAAACTTACATTTTCTTTGTAGCTAATATCCATTGTAAATTAAACATTTTTGCTAAATGATAAATATATATTGGTAAAAAGACCATATGATATCACCTCAAAGAGTTGGGTTTAATAGATCGCGATAGCTACTTCTTTATCGTGGCAAATAAATATTTGAGTCTTCTACATGAACGTGTCAATATTAACATCTCGTTTTAGAATTATCTCTAATATAAAGATACGTATGTACATTAAAAAACCCTTGATATCTAGTTCACCCATTAAATTGGATTCCAAGTTGGTCAAAATTAAAAGACAAACTTTTAAAAACCAAAAATTTTTTGCCAGAAGAACTTGAAATCAAGATTTTATTCAAGGGGACAAGGTGGAAGCGAACTACGTGGTTGGTTGGTTATTTACATTGATTAATATTATTATTAGTATTAGTATTAGTATTGCTAAAATAGTGTGTCTGGTGTAAACAGAATCCAACATTCTTTCTGGACAAAAAGAGGCTGTACATTGTGAACAAGATATGCATGTGGCAGATAATAATCAAGAAACTTAATTAATTAGACTGAAGGGAAACAATTTATTAATTTATAATGCATGCATGCTCGTTATTAATTAACACCTTCTTTACATCCATGACCATTACATGTTATACATATTCAAAAGAAATAATAATGTATAGTAATAATAACAATAATATAAATTATTGAAAAGATGAAACAATAAATTGAACAGGTTGAGATCTCATAATGTTGGGTCGAATTGGGAAATTTTAGCGCAGAAGTGGATGGATTGTCCTTGTTCAGCAATATAATGCACAATGAAGAATGGGAGACCCACAGTGCATGAAAGCAACCAAGTGTGTGTGTGTACTGTAGAGCCCTTTTCTTATAGGTCCAATCAACCTCTTCTCCCACAACCACAAGTCCCACTTCTCAGCATCCCACATGCTCATTATATTTCTCAATTACTCCATTTACCATACATTTATGTTACATTTGAATTTTATATAATATATCTTGCTCCTTTGCCTTTTCTTTAATTTAGTCAACTTTTACATCTTTAATCACCTTTCGTCATATCCATCATCTTTATAAGAAACAATTTAACTTGTACAGAATAATAACCGAGAGAATTAGGGATAAATCATCCATCATCATATTAATTGTAGAATATGACCTTTTAAATTTTACAACTAACATTTCCCATTATACAACTGAGCTTTCATATTTACAATTGAATTTCAACAACATACAACTGAGTTTTTACAATAGTACAATGACATGTATCATTCTCTAATTAATTTGATAATGGTGATTTATCCCAATTCTCTCTAATAACTATGCAACTGAACCAAGATACAGTTTCAAGATGCTTAGATATATATATATATATATATATTCTTTTCGTTTTCAGGGAAGAAAACAACCTTAGTTTCGAGATGCTTATATTTTTTACAAGAACTATATATACTCTATAATAAAGTAAGTAAAATTAGTTAAAAGTAATGAATGTATAAGAAATATTACTTTTTTCAAACATATCTTTAATTATGAATATGATCAGTGAGAGGGAATAGATAGAGAAAAAGTAAGAGAATATGCAATTGATTGGGGTAAAATGAAAAAAATGAATTAAATTGTTAGACAAAGCAAAAATTTTTGTTTATATATATATATATATATCTCCAGACCCATAAGAGAGAATGCTACTAATCAATAGGATTTGATGGAGTATTACTTAACAATGTCTATTTTTCTTGCTAAAGTGCTTATATCCTTCCATTAAAAATAATTATATTCAAAATATTGTTAAAACGAAATGTGGACACATTTCCTAAAAGATATTCGAATCTTAATGTTATAATGAACCAACATCTCCCACTAGATCCAACTTCCATTGTTAGCGATGGCTATTTTTATTAAAAAGTTAAGGGGCACAGATACTTCTAAAGTGTTATGCAAATGGCCACGGGCACCACACACACACACACACACACACAATCTGGTGCAATTTTGCGAATCAACTCCCAAAAAACAGTGAAAAATCCATAATCTGTAATGTAGGCAAGATACATGTTAAGGGCAGTAGGTCCCTCGTATTATGCCACGTGTAAATGGTTTAGAGTAAAAAAAAAATACTTATAAAGTATTACACTGTGATGCCCCCCCACACACACACACAAACTCTAAGAAATGGTGTAAAAATCTCCAATACGTGACAAAAACAAACATATACTGACCATAAATATAAGAAATACTCACAATATTTTATTTAATCAAAAGTATGTGATTGGAAACTCAAATGTGCCCTTGTTGGCAGTGACTCTAATAAGCATAACATTTTACTTTGTCACATATATCATACATATATATAGAAACATAAACACACTTTGATTAATTGAAGATATCTACACCATTTGTAAAGGTCGATTCGCAAAATTACACAATAACACAATATTTAGGAGTATTTTTGCCATTAGCCCATTTAATTTACACTAAAACACGTGACCCACAACTCGTACTTAACAGACATAGATATAAATTAAGTTTTCAAATCATTAATTTCCCGTATCTATAAGACTTTACTCAATTAAATCTTACTTAAGAAGAGTCATAATAAGAGAGTTATTTACATGCATGCTGAAAGGTACCTGCTGCGCGCTGTTCATTTTTTAAGGCTACTAAACTTTATCGGTCACCCAATTAAAAGCATAATGTCATGATTTTAACTTAAGGGTTAAGAGTTATTTTTATCACAAAAGTTCTTGTAAATGATAACTGGGAACCCGAAAGTTTTAAATAGGTTCAATGTTGCACAAGAATCACAAAAACATAGAAATTTCACCCCACCGTTAGTTGACTCTTGCATATCACATAGGATATAATGCTACTTTATCATCCAATCAAGCTGAGATAACGTTTCAAAAATGTCATTGATATGATATTTCCTTTAGAGCTTTTTGCAGTTCTTTTCTATAAGATGGGTTCATAATATGTCCCTCCTATCTATTAAAACTTTGAATCATTGCAGTGTTGTCTTCATTGAATAGCAATATTCTTCATAGGTCTTATAGATTCCTCTCATCAATGCTTTTTTGGAATGCTACCTAGCTTAATTGGATGATAATGTGTCATTATATTCTATATGATAGAGCCACCTCAGCTTTATTGGATCAACTAACAATCAAAACTAACGATAAGGGAGAAATTGTTGTTTTTATACTTTCAGGATAACATAGAGCTTATTTAAAACTTCCATGACAATATTGCAGAAAAAACTTCAAGGCGTTTAGTGATCCTTCGTCAAAACTTCCAAAAAAAAAGTGACGCTTAACCCTTAATTTAATTATGCCTAATTAATAAAATGGAATGAAAAAAATTGGAAGAAAAGGGTTGTTTTTATAGATTTTTTTTACAAAATTGAAACTCAAACTCAAAATAAACATCCAAATAAAAAAGGGTAAGACACTGTATATTATTATATAACTGTATTTGCATGCGTATTTACAGAATTACCACGAAAGAAGGACTTAAAAGTATAAGAAGAAGAAGGGGTACGTTGGTCACATGGCAGTCGCCTTCAAGCTTTAGGGTCAGCACCTACAGGAGTCGTGTGTGTTGTTCTATACCATCAATGATGCAAACAAGCTAGTCCCCACAGAAACGTATAAGAATTATTATATATGGATTGTGAAATATATACAGGGAGGGAGGGAGGGAGGGAGGGAGGGACTCAAGACAGAAAATTTCAGTACCCAGATTAGAGCAGTTAATGTGAACCCTTTTTTGGGGGTGCCGTGATGATCAAACATTTTATGTAAGAGGCACAAGATTAGGAATAATTGAAACAGCCTCCTCTGTAAATATGTTAGTCTTGTTCAAATATGGGCTAATCCTGTGAAGTTTCACTTTGGTTCATATAATTGTCAGTTTGTTAGAAAAAAGATAATATAAAAATACTGCGGCAATGAGAATGGTTCTTTCAAGAGACTTGTACAATATCTTAAACGGGAAAATCTTCAGCTCCATGACTGGTTCATATAAGGAAATTTGAGTTCTTCGTCAATGGTCGGAGATTAGAAACCATAATTCTGTCTTAAAAAGAAAATAGCTCAAAAAGTGGTAGCTTTTATATATATATATATATATCTCTAGAAACTATACGTACAGCCATGTGTGTGTGTGTGAAATTAACAAAGAAGAAAAGGAGGGTTTCTCTGATTTTTCTGGTGGAATAAACAAATGGTTCTAAGCTCGCAACTTAGCCTAACGTCCTTTTCACCCCATTAATAGTCGTTTTCAGAGCTTCCTCTCTCTCCCCACCTCTAGATTTTTCATTTTAATTTTTTCACTGATCACTAATGTCCTTCATGGTTCCCCTATGACTATGAAATCCCTGAGAAATTAAAATTTATTAAGGAGTTTTGATGTTTTAAAGGTTGTAAATTCCAGATTTCCTTTTTCTTTTTATTCATCTAAGGAAAACAAAAATATAAATAGTAACACACATATATATAGAGAGAGAGAGAGAGATGGCAGATGAGTGTAGAGTATGTAAAGAATAAAACATTATATATGGATGAAAGATCGTTGTTCACTTTTATAAATACCCACCACTTTTGCTCCTTTGCTTTCTTTTTCCGATATATATTTGTTCTGGTTCTGATATCTGTAAAAGAAGAGGCAAACCAAAAATTCAAGCCAGAAATCTCTGTTTCCTGCCCTTAATTTATATTCTCTCTTGTGTTTCCTCTCCCTGAGGTTTGTGAATAACATAATACTGCATCATGATTTCAAATCCATTTTCAGTGCTTCACCTCTTTTGGGTCATTCAATCTTTTCTCACCACTCCAAAACCAGTTTTGGGAACTCAAAAACCTCTGTGAGATAGATTGCACAGAACTATTACACCAACGAAATGGGAAAAAAATTGTACACACACACACGTGTATATATATATAACTGAATGCTAAGAGAAGCATATATAGGGCTTTGTTTGAGAGAGATTCCAAGTTCTTCTTCTTGGGATTCTCTCCCTAGCCTCACATACATAGCTGAAAGAGACACCCAGAATCCAGTTTTTTTAGTCCTTGATGATGTGTTTCACTTTATTTTCAGGTTGAAATTAAGTAGAAGGGATGGATTTTCAAAACCAATCCATGTCAGTTTCTTCACCCCAGAGGAAGACAGGAAGGGGGAAGATTGAGATCAAGAGGATTGAGAACACCACAAATCGGCAAGTCACCTTCTGCAAACGCAGAAATGGACTTCTCAAGAAGGCTTATGAACTATCTGTTCTCTGTGATGCTGAGGTGGCTTTAATCGTCTTCTCAAGCCGTGGTCGCCTTTATGAATATGCTAATAACAGGTACTTGTAGCTTCTTTCTCTTCTTTTATCATCAACACCCAAGACTTGGTTTTTATTTGCCCTCTCTGGTATATAACTTTTCTCTGGGAACAACTCTAAAGATTTTGTTTCCAGTTCCTTGCAAATTTTTGGGGCTTATGCTTTTCTACTCCTGAAAAAATAGATCTTTTTTTAAAAAGGGTTTATTTTGAGCACAAAGAACACAATCATTTTGGGGTGTGTATATATATGAGATGGTTGCTTTTCCTATTTCTATCTCTGTTTTGCTGCAACCCAGCTTCTCTTGTCTTTCTTTCTTCGGTTTTGGCTTTTTCCTTGTATGACCTTATTTTCTGTTTATGATAGTTTTTCTACTTCTTGGTTTGGTGGATACATAGATCTGATGCAATAGATAGAAATAGAAGCACTATGGGGTTGTAAGAGCGTTATAGGTGAAAGATTTTGAGGAAGTTATTGTGTTCAGGACTGTGAGATCAGCCACACACACACACACACAAACGCCTGTATCTCCATTGTTGTTAAATTTTCTGTTTCCTTTTTCTTCTTTCTCCTTCCATTCCTTTTCTCCGTTTCTTTCTCTATCTCTATTAAGGCTAAGCTAAGAAAGCTGTCATGCTCCCATTAGCTAGCCCTATGTTCCATCTTTGACACTACCTTAATACCACGTCAGTTCAGTAACACATCAAGAAAGGCACCGTACGAGATATCAACGAAATTGTTTGTTTCAACTCGTCGATTTTGAAAATACCAAGATTAATTTCCATTAATAATTAACTATTAACTATTGCTGAGTAAATAAGAAAGAGAGCTCTTTAGGGTTCGTAAAAGCGTTAACCCCAGCTTCTCTCTATCAGATGCTCGGAACCGAACCATCACAACCAGGATCGTCACAGACACACTCTCTTCCAGATAAAAATTTTCCCTTCCAAACTCGAATAAAAAATTTTCCCGAATCCCACGTGCAAGATCTATAGACATGGGTCAAACATAACCCCAAAAAAAAATTAGTTTTTGCTTGTTATTATTATGGGGTTTTGGGTAACACTTAATCAGGTAAAAAAGAAACTTTTTTTTGCCACTTTGGAGCTCATCGAAATTCAAGACATACAATCAAAAGGGTATTTAAAAGTTGGAGTTTTTTTTCGGTTGATTTGATTTTGCCCCCTTCTTTTGGAGGCTGCGGGGATTTGGGTTTGGGGTATTCTGGTTAGGGTTCCAAGTTCTAACGACACTAGGGATTTTTTATTTAGAATCGAAAGAAAGAATCTTTGGTCACGTCACGCACGATTTTTCAGTTCTTGACCCTCTCTGACAAAAGAGAGTCTATGTCATGATTCCGATTACTGTGGTGTGGGGTTTCCCCATAATTTCCTCATCCATCTAAACCCTAATTTTTATCTTCTATGTAGCAACCACCCTTCACTAGGGAACTAGTATGAATTTCTTTCCTTCCTTCACAGTTTCAGAGTAAAAACCCTTCTACGAAGCCAGTAAAAGATACTGATGAGCCAATGAAAGTGTTAGACCTTGCTCATCATAATAATTTCACCACTGTTGGTATCACAGACTGGGCTTTTGCCTTTGCTTAAGATCTTGCATAGATATATTTATGCAAGTCATACACTCTCAAGGAAAATAGGGTTTTCTCCTCACAGAGAGAGAGACATCCGGACAAAGACACCGTACGATGAGGATGTGAGATAACCAATGGGAGGACTCTGAGCATTAAGATGCGTACAAACAATTGGTGCAGAGAAATCGACGGCTGTGATGTCCCCAGACTTTCAGATCGAAAAGACGGGAATTAATTTATTTAACAAAATGGGTTTAATTTATATTAAAGTGGGCTTGTCGAGGAGGATAAAAAGATTATTTTTTGGGTATTATCCACCGTGAAATGGGTTACCGCCATCTGGCAGAGAGAAAAGACCCCCAGAAATGGTTGAACCAATCATATTGTGGGGAACCTGTGACGACGTGGCTGGAGCAACCAAGCACTAGGTCGAGGAAATTAAGGTATCAGCATTCTATGCAGAGTAGGTTTAAAAAAAGGCTCAGTTACCGGAATCTAGATAAGTAAATACTTTTCTTTTATCTTAGCATTACATTTACAACGCTTCCAATTAAATTGTATGTGATTGACTGAGAAAGAGAGAGGAGGTTCAGATAACTGAGAGACTTTGGATGATTTGACCATCAACATGATGTGGGTAGCTTTCAGGTTATAATTAATATATTATTATGATCTTCAAATTGAATTCAACCAACCAGTCATCGTTGAATTCAAGACTATTTCTTTATAAAGCACACCAAACCCTTACCTTCTTTCCTAGTTCACTGTCTCTTTCTGCATATTTCCAAAACAAGAAACAAAAGTTTGGATTATCTTCCATTCACCAACTAGATGGTCGCCCATATAAAATGCATAACTATGGTACTTTTAAATATCTTATTAACATTTCTCTTGACTAGCTACTGCATTACAGTCCGATCATATGAAGTTTAAGAAGCTACACGGAAGTTCAAATTTATTACATCCTTTGGCTGGCTGTTTTGGTGTATTTATTGTAGTACGTACACAAGTGATCAAAATTTGACATATTCTCCAATTGATACAACTTGTGTTCCGAGCTGTTTTGTACTAATTGGTTTAAGATATCAGAACACAGGTAAGGCAAGTTAAGAGGTTCTCTTTCCTTACTATTCTCCCCAAATTCTGAGCAACATTTTTCTGCTTGTCAATTAGTGCAAAAGATCATAGGAGAGATGTCGGGCTAGCTTATGCAAAAGAAGAGAGTAATCTGGACCCCATTAAGAGAGATCGATCAACAAGGATGAATCATTTAGATTGAGAAGGATAAAAGAGAAAGGGAAAGGGAAAATTAATTTGGATTTTTTGTTTGATCCTATATTTAAATATTAAATCTAATTTTTCAACCAAAGAAAATATCAAAATTAATAATAAAGCTCTTATATTGTTTCAAGCTTACATTTCTCACCCACTACTTTGAGATTATTGTTGTAGTTGCTGCACTCTTACAATCATTGTTCATTATTACTATTTGAGGAGCTAATATGCCTTGGCTCTAAAGGTTTTATACAATTTGTACTTGATAACTTAGTTTTAATTAATAAATAATAAACAAGAAATGTAATTGATTTCTATTGGCCTGGTGCAGTGTCAAGGCAACTATTGATAAGTACAAGAAAGCATGTTCAGATTCTACTGGTGGATCTACTTCTGAAATTAATGCTCAGGTATATATACATATGCGTTTTCTTTTCTTTCTTCACCATTATATTAAATGCATCAATTTAAGCAATCTTGATAGCCATTAATGTCGGTGAACTAACACTTTAGCTATAACTGCTTCATAATCTCAGTACTATCAGCAAGAATCCGCCAAACTGCGCGCTCAGATCAGTAACCTGCAGAACCACAACAGGTAATTTAGATTAATCTCCTTCATAACCAGATAATTCAAAAAAGATGAATACTGAAATGAGTAGGAAATAATCTTAAAAACATTTTTTATAGTTTTTGGAAATACTGAGTAGTATGTTTTTCAGCTTTTAGCAGCTGTTTGAATCATCATAATTTTGCAGGCAAATGATGGGAGAGGGTTTGGGCAATCTGAACTCCAAAGATCTCAAAAACCTGGAGGGTAGGTTAGAAAGAGGGATAAGCAGAATTCGTTCTAAAAAGGTAATTAAAATTTTTTTGTATTATTATATATTCTCTACAAAAGGACTAATTAGAAAATTTGCTCATTAATTTTGTGTAATGACTCTTGCATTTGACTGACTAGTTATCCCCTGTTGCCTTGTCCCACTGCCTTATCATCTATACCAGAATGAGCTTCTATTTGCAGAAATTGAATACATGCAGAAGAGGGTACGTAATTAAAATACTTC
>JANTPZ010083902.1:0-18723 GCA_025593235.1 Vachellia pachyceras
TGTCGATTTCTCCAAACAGCCTACGTCCACATATTCTCCAAACAGCATACGTCCACATACGTGCCACCTACACCATCAACGTTTCCAACCCTGGCATCTATGACACGTTGGCCGGCAAGTCCACCCACAAATACGACAGGACCAACCCCTCCCTTCAGCTCGGTGGCCTCTTCGACAACCACGACGGGACGTAAGGCACCCCTAACTCTATCTCGAAAGGATATGGAAGAGAAATGGCGGAAGGGCTTGTGCCACTGCTGCAATCAGAAGCATACCAGCTCCTATAAATGTCGGCAATCACAGGTGATGATGTTGATCATCCCAACGCAAGAAGATGACAAACTCATGGATGCTCCAGATAAATTGGAAGGAAACACCGCAAGCGAGGATAAACAGGCGACCATCAACACTGTCGAAGGGCGGGAAGGGTGCTCGACACTGAAGGTAGAAGCAGTCATCAAGAAATAGACAGTCATCATCCTTATTGACTCAGTCAGCACACACAACGTGGTTGACACCACCGTCGCCAAGAGGTCGTGTCTGCCTGTCCGTACCGACCGAGGCTTACAAGTGAAGGTAGCGGGAGGTCGGACCGTACTAATCGATAAGCATTGTGATAACCTATCGTGGGCAATGGCAACAGCGACATTTTAAGATGGATTCTTGGTCATGGAACTGGGAACATTTGACATGATATTGGGAGCGCAATAGTTGTCTCGCCTGGGTCGGATTATACTAGACATAAAGGAGAAGTTCATGGGCTTTGCTCATCAAGGCCAGTATTGCAAATTACATGGGATCAACTCGTCTCCTATGGGGCTCTTAGAAGACAATGGGATCATGGCAGGACTGCATAAGGCTGCTCACTCCTTCCTTGTGTGTGCTTCCCCCAGCAACACGGCGGCAGTACTGGTAAAAGCGAATTCCCAGCTCTCCTTACAGCAACAAGAGCAGCTTGCCCACTTCTGAAGGTCATTCGACGATATCTTTGCTAAGCCACAGCAGCTGTCACCTGTCCGTCACGTTGACCATAAAATTCATCTCAAGGAAAACAAACCAGTGAACAACCGCCTGTATCATTACGGACCCTTGCAGAAAGATGAAATTGAACGACAGGTGCAGCTGATGCTCCAATCTGGTCTCATTCATGACAGCCAGAGCCCGTTCGTAGCTTTGGTGGTGCTCATACACAAGAAGGACGGGTGTTGACGCTTCTGCGTCGATTATAAGCGACTAAATGAAGAAACAGTTAAAAATCAGTTCCCCATTCGCCTCATAGAGGAACTGATCAATGAGGAACATATTATGTCATTTAATCATTAATAGAGTTATATGTATTTAATTTTCGGGAATTGCATTGGTGAAAAATAATCCTAGGCTTGTCTCATCGTTGAATTAAAACTCCAATATGTCTTTCTCATTTTATTGTTATTTCTTTTATCGAATTTGATAAATCTCAATTGATTCACTCAACCTAATTAATCACATAATTGCACTGATTACCTCGTTTATGCGTTAGTCCTCATGGTAATGATATTTTTATACTACTTGCGACCGGTACGCTTGCGGTAAGCTACAAGGCGAACAGTCCCCTTGTCTAATTCCTCCCAAAGGGGAAAAGGAATCAGTCGGGATGCCGTTTTAAAGCACTTGCATGGTTGAAGAGCTAATGCATTTCATAATGGTATTACACAGCTTGGCTGGGAAATGTGCATCCTTCAAAGTTTCAGCTATAAAGCCCCATTGAAGCCTATCAAAAGCTTTTTCTAGGTCACCTTTTATGGCCATCCATCCAGATCTACCAGACTTCCTCCTCATGGAGTGTATTACCTCCTGAGCTATAATAATGTTATCTACTATGTTTGGACCATGAACAAAGCTTGAATGATGAGGCAGAGTAAGTATTGGCATAACTAACTTTAGTCTGTCGGCGATTATTTATGTAATGATTTTGTAAAGATTAGTGTAGAGACTGATTGAAAGAAATTCTTTCATAGATTGAGGATGATTCACCTTAGGCAGTAGAGCAATTAGAGTCTTATTGAAGGCAGGGTCGATTTCACCCCCTTCGAAAATTGCCCGTATTTCCTTGAGGAATGATTCTCCAATTATATACTTCCCAATGGGATTGGAAGAATAGAGAATGTAATCCGTAAACTCCCGGGGATTTGAAAGGAGCCATATCAAATAGAGCATTTTTTACTTATAGGAGAGTAACAGGTCCATCAAGAGAATTAATCATGGTTTCAAAGAGGGGAGGAAACATACCCTTATGCTCATACTGTCTGGTTGAATGCTGATCGTTTGCGTATTGTGTTTTAAAGAATTCCATGGCCATGCTTTGTAATCTTCTTAGATCTTCCTCCCATTTGCTGTTAGCTTTTTTAGCATCACAATACAATTGCGGCGTCTTCCGATCAAAGCTTTTAGTATGATAAAAGGCAGTGTCCTGATCACCTCCACAGATCCACTAACTCCGAGACTTTTGAACCCAAAGGATCTCCTCTTGTAGACATTTAGTTTCGTACTCCTCTCTGAGATTTTTCTTTGAGCACAACACAAAGAATCCCTTTTTGTTGCCCAATGGATTCAAAAACATCATTATGCCAAGACTGGTCCTCCATTGTGAAGTGATTTATATTCTATTTTATTCCAAGACTAGGCCTATGTTGTGAAGTGATGTATATTCTGTTGGAGTGAGCGATCGTCTGCCTATGTTCTAGATATCAAATTCTTGAATAGGCTGGGGAATCAAAGATGGAATCAATGGAAGCTCTTCTTTGTATGGGTTATGCAGGGATAGTACTTTTTGCTCAATTGATACCTTTGTTTGAAGTTGATTTTGCCTGACTCTTCTTTTTGGGAGTAGCTTTGGCAGTGTTGGGGCAGTGCAAGTTGTCACTTCTTGTTAAGAATCAGATTGAACTTAATCCATACTGGCCCATAACTTGGGCCCAATTCGATTATCTATGTGTATGTGTATAGCTGTTGCATTGTTCTAGATTTTTCTCTGAATCATATACGTGTACAAATCCTATGTATTTTAGGGCTACATCACCTTTCTATAAAGGTTGAACAGTAACAGTATAATGAAATATACAGAGAAGTTATATTTCTATTCCTAGCCTTACCTTTGTCTTGGTATCAAAGCTGTCTGCGTTGCCGCCATGTCTGCCTCCAACGAAAACTAGAGCTCATCTGCTTCTGCCTCTGCCTCAGCCAGCTCGATAGCGCCTACCTCCATTCTTGCAAAGCTTGCTGAGAAGAATCAATTTCCCACACACACCTGCTCGGTCAAGTTGGACCGAACAAATTACTCGGTGTGGCTTACACATGTCCTTCCTATCGTCAAGGGATACAGGCTTGAAGGATTCATCAATGGCACTAGGCTGTGTCCCTCACAATTTTTCACTGAAGGAAACACCGTCGTGATCAACCCCGCGTTCAAGGAATGGGTATCGGCCGATCAGCTTTTGTTTGGTTGGCTCCTCAATACTATGACCTTGGAGATTTCAGCTGAAATGATCGGTGTATCCACTTCAGTTGGACTATGGGTTACTTCCAAACAACTTGCCGGAGCACAGACTAAGTCTCAGCTTGTGATGTTACGATCCGAGCTCCAACTCACGAGAAAAGATGAAACTGTAGAGCATAGCTGAACAACTTGCGATAGCTAGTAGTTCGATCCCTCTCTCCGACTTGGTTATCCAGGTTCTGCCAGGACTTGATGGAGAGTATAATGCTATCATTGTTCAACTTTCGCATCATGCTGAGACTCTTACTTGGATAGAGCTACAAACATCTCTTCTTACTTTTGAGGCTAGGCTTGAATAGTTAACTCAGTTTTCTAATTTGTCTGTATCTTCTAATAATTTCGTTAATTTTGCCAAGACTGATGGCGTTTCAAGGTTCAGAGGTAGTAATCCATGGCGTGGTAGTCGCAATAGAGGACGACGAGGCAGATCCTCAAACATTCGATGCACAAACAGAGACGATGGCATTCCAGTTTGTCAGCTGTGTACAAAGTTGGGACACACGATTGAAACTTGCTTTCACCATTTTGATCGTTCATTTGTTTCCCCTTCAGGAAGAGGTATAGCATTCAACAACACTGGAAAAAGAACTCCCCCTTCACTAAGTCTGATAGTGCTTATTGGGCAACTCCAGAAGTTGTTGCTGAAGATTCCTGGTATATGGACAGTGGAGCTACAAGCCACATCACTAATGACATGAGCAAGCTGGACACAACAACTAAGTTAGCTGGTAAGGCAAATGTTATTTTGGGTGATGGCCATAAACTGAACATAAAGAAACTTGGTTATTCAACCATTGGTAACCTGTCTTATAAGAAAGTTACCTTGAAAAATATACTTTATGTTCCCAGGATCAAGAAGAACTTATTGAGTGTACATAAGATGGCTACTGATAATCATGCTGATATAACTTTTAACTCTAAGGGTTTCTTTGTGAAGGATCAGCGAATAGGGGAGACCATGCTGTTGGGAAAGGAAAGTGGTGGTCTGTATAAAGTAAACAATGGCAAAGAAGTTCAGGATAATGAAATGCTGTGTTGCAGAGGAAGATGCTAGAGCTGTCAATTATTTTAGTAATAGTAAAGTCTTGTGGCATAATAGACTTGGACATCCTAGTACTAGAATTTTAAATTTAGTAATCAATGGTTGTAATCTGAAAGTTAACTCAAAGATTAGAAATGAAATGCCATTATGTGAGTCTTGCAAGTTTGGCAAATCACATTCACTTCCATTTAAGAGTTCTGAGTCTATTGCCCCAAAACCACTAGCATTGATTCACATTGATTTGTGGGGTCCTGCTCCAATGACTTCCACAAATGGATTTCGTTATTATATACTATTTCTAGACGATTTTAGCAGATACTCCTGGATCTATCCCCAAAGATCCAAGGACGAGGCATTGAGTATGTTCATAAATTTTAAGAAACTTGCTAAGAATCAATTTGACAGCAAGATTAAGGTTGTCCAAAGTGATTGGGGAGGAGAATATCGCACTTTTTGCAATTTTCTAGATGAGTCTGGCATATTGTTTAGAAATTCGTGTCTCTATACTTCAACTCAAAATGAAAGAGCAGAAAGAAAACATTGCCACATTGTTGAAATGGACCTTACACTCCTAGCTGAAGCGAAAATGCCATTGTTTTACTGCTGGGAGGCATTTCATACTGCCACTGAGCTGATAAATAGATTGCCCACTGATGTTTTAAGTGGCATCTCACCATTTTCTAAACTCTTCAGGGAAGAACCAAATTACAATAGACTGAAAGTTTTTGGCACCATGTGTTATCCTTGTCTTAGACCATACAACCAACATAAAATGCAGTTTAGATCCACAAAATGTGTTTTTGTGGGTTACAGCAATTCACATAAAGGATATAAATGTTTGAGTTCTATAGGAAAAATCTATATATCCAGGCATGTTGTCTTTAGTGAGCTTGATTATCCTTTTTCTACAGGTTTCATTAACAAGAAGAAATCCCCTGAGTAAGAAATAGTGAATGCAGATACATTTCTGGAAGTTTTCAGTACATCTGCTACTTTACCTGCAGTACATAGAAGGAGTTCTAGAGTAGAAGACAGTTCTGGTTCTGCAACTCAACTTAGTGAAAATTCCAGCCATAATTTGAATCAATCAGCTTCTGTTGGTTTGAATGCTTCATCTACAAATAATGAGGTTGATGCAGCTACTGAAGAAGAACATCAAGCTCAAGAATCAAGACCACAATCTGATGAGGCTGATTCTAGTACTTCTGTGTGTAGCCAACCTGTACAGCAGACTCGACCCACTGAGCATCATATGATCACAAAAAGCAAAGCAGGTATTCGTAAGCCACTTTTACCTTATGTTGGAATTGCTTTGACTGATGAGAATCTACCTAGAGAACTGACTTGTTTGGAAGATGCTCTAGCTTCTGCAAAATGGAGAAAAGCCATGCTTGAAGAGTATAATGCTCTTCTCAAAAATCAGACTTGGGAACTAGTGAAAATCCTGGACACAAGAAGGTAGTGGATTGTAAATGGGTGTTCAAGCTAAAGCCTACAACAATAAATCTGTTTCAAGCACAAAGCCCGGTTGGTTGCCAAAGGGTTCCAACAAAGTCCAGGTATTGACTTTAATGAGACATTTAGTCCAGTTCTTAAGGCACCAACTCTAAGGTTTATTCTAACCATAGCTGTAACTTTAAATTGGACTATTAGAGAGCTAGATGTGAATAATGCTTTTCTTAATGGAGAGCTCCAAGAAATGGTTCTTATGAGACAACCCCAAGGTTTTGTCTCCTTAAAATATCCTGATCATGTGTGTTTGCTAAAGAAGGCTTTATATGGTCTTAGACAAGCACCTAGAGCTTGGTTTGACAAATTGAGAACAACTTTAACGAGCTGGGGATTTATTAATTCCAAATGTGATACCTCACTGTTTTTCCTAAGGAACAGAACATTTGTTGTCTTTGTTCTCATCTATGTAGATGATATAATTGTGACTGGGAATTCAAATAGCATTTTGGAACTTTTTATTAAACGGTTGAGCTCACATTTTGCTCTCAAGGATCTGGGTTTATTGCATAATTTTCTGGGAATTGAGGCTGTCAGGAACAGTACTGGTCTCTACCTTAAACAAGAAAGGTACATTTTGAATCTTCTGCATAAGTTTGGCTTTTTAAATTCCAGCTCAGTGCCTACACCTATGGTGGTCAATAAATACTTCTCAAAGGATCTTGGTGTTCCTATGAAGAATCCTACAATATATAGACAGGCAGTGGGTGCATTACAATACTTGACTTATACTAGACCGGACATCTTATTTGCAGTTAACAAACTTAGTCAATATATGGCTTTACCTACTGATGATCACTGGCAAGGTGTGAAAAGAATTTTTCGCTACCTTAAGGGTACAATCAGTTTATCTTTACATATTAGGCCTAGTCATCATTTAACATTGCAAGCCTATTCAGATGCAGATTGGGCTGTGTGCTCAGATGACAGACGTTCAGTGGGTGGCTACTATGTGTTTCTTGGTAATTCTTTAATCTCATGGTCAACTAAGAAGCAACAAGTAGTGTCTCGCTCAAGTGCTGAATCTGAATATAGATCATTAGCCAATCTTGCAGCAGAGCTAGCTTGGATTCAGTCTTTGATAAGTGAAATTGGAGCAACTCTTAAAAATCCTCCTATTGCAGGGTGTGACAACCTAAGTGCAGCAGCTTTAGCCTCTAATCCAGTTTTTCATGCTAGGTCTAAACATATTGAACTAGATATTCACTATATAAGGGACAAGGTGCTGAACAAGCAACTTACAGTTCAGTATGTTCCATCTACCAAAAAAGTTGCTAACTTGTTCACAAAGGCTCTCACTCACTCTAAGTTCTTGGAATTCAAAATCAAACTAGGACTGACAGTTTGTCCAAGTCCCAATTTGAGGGGGATGTTAAGAATCAGATTGAACTTAATCCATACTAGCCCATAACTTGGGCCCAATTAGATTATCTGTGTGTATGTGTAGCTGTTGCATTGTTCTAGATTTTTCTCTGATCATATACCTGTACAAATCCTATGTATTTTAGGGCTACATCACCTTTCTATAAAGGGTGAACAGTAACAGTATAATGAAATATATAGAGAAGTTATATTTCTATTCCTAGCCTTGCATTTATCTCTTCCGGACATCTTTTCTCCTTCAGATTCCCTTCTTCATGCATAATAACGTCATCCAAGGTTACCAGAGGGTTGAAACGATTGTTTCCATTGGCATTTTTAGCTCAGCCACTGCTTAACGTTCCTTTGGCCCACGCCACCCCTTTGTTTGAACCTTCATTTATGAGCCAAAAATTTGCTCCTCACGCTCCTTTGATTCTTGAGTCGGCCATCTCTTGCAAAGGAATGAGAGAAGTCGTCCACCGGAGCTGCTGTTGGAATGACTGACGATGGCTGGTTTTGCTGTGGCAGTTTAATCGGACAGGTTGTATCAAGATGTCCATATCGTCCGCAATGGTAGCAGATCGTAGGAAGTCCTTCGCACCCCACAAACTGTGTGACCCCATCAAGCTTAATCATGGAAACCAGGGATTTTGTCATATCAATTTTGACAGCCAGGCGGGAAAACCATGCCTTACCAACTCCTTTTGTGTTATAGTCAATTTTCAAAACCTGTCCAATCACTTAACAGATGGTTCTAAGAACGTTCTTATGGTTATAGTGGTAGGTAAGCCCTGGAAGACATACCCAGCCGAAGACCTTATTGATCTCAAGGTTAGCTGGAGAGAGGGATGGGTTCCATATGTGTACTGTTAAATAGTGATCCAATATTACCCATGGATCTCCCAATAATGCATGTTGAAAGCCAGCCTCGTTATCGAACTTAATCATGAAGCAGCAACCTTCCAGTTCAGTCAGTATGAAGGTTCCAGTGGTTTTTCACATTCATGATTTTGGAGTGAAGAGTTTCCTGTCTGACTTAACGGCCTAGTATTTTAACGTACGGTCACTGCATACTTCATGCAGCTTGATCCTCTCGGAAAAGGTTTGGAGGGGATGAGACCTTCCAATGCAACAGTGGTGTCCTCTTTTCGAGATGTATGTCAGCTACATGAGAGTTGGGTGGGACCTGATCCCCCAACTGGTGGTTTAACAAGGTATTCCTAAAGTAGGGAGCTCTACTTCCATCGAGCCGAATGCAGACCTTTCAGTCCACAGTTGCTTGCCCATTGCTCCTTTGTAGTGATCCTTTCTTCCTCATTCACAGCCGCTGTGGGTAGTACGGCTTGTTGAGAAGTTGATCCATCCCCAGCATTACCATCCGAGGCACTCTGTTTTTCAGTTGTCCATTTTCATATCGGTGGCTTCATCAGCTTCATCGCGTAACTTGACTTTCTTTGTGTTTCTATTGTCCTCAGCATTGGGAGAACGTCCCCCCTTGACAGCAAGGGGTACATTAATCTCCTTCTCCATCGAAACAGCACCTGCGATATTCTTAGAAATATGCTTCCTGCTCACTCACCCCCGCCGCAGTGGGCAACAGAGGGTTTCTCAGCGGTGGAGATCCGCCTCGAAAACTGTGCACTTTTTTCTAGACACAGCCTCTCTCACTAACCACGAGCTTTTTTTGTTGTTTTCATTGCTATAATATTAACCCTTCTATATATATATATATATAGGCACTTGTGTGTACAGGAATTTCATATTTCCGTAATTTTTAGTATAATCCTTCAACTTTACTAAAAGATGAATCCAAGAAAAGCACCACATCCATGCTCATGTCCACGGGGTGGTGCCTTGTTTAGGAGCAATGCCTTTGAAATAAAAGGGTTAATTGATTTAAGTGGTTTATTCTTTTTAAATAAAAGGGTTAAATGTGCAAAAATACATATCATTTTTACTAAAAGTGTACTCAGCAAAACTGGATAAGTCATCATCACCATTACTTTTTCGCTTATGCATGTGTAACAGTTTTATGTTACATTTAGTAGCATTAACATTTTTGCTTACATTTTAAATATTCATATGTATTTTTACATCTCGAAAAAATATATAGGGCTGGATGACACGTTTTTAGTAAAAGATCATGATTATTTTTGCACCTTACCCTTAATAAAATTTTAAATCGAAATCTTTTATATAGAATAATCATATTAAGATTTGACCTAATTCAATTTATCCAATACTTGGCAAGTTTCTATATGCCCAAAAAATGGTATTTGGCCAGACAAAGGTAAAGATCAAAGCACAAATCCAGAAACAGTGGAAGGCTCACAGAGGGTGTAATTGGAAAAGAAATGGGAATGACACGTGAAACTCTTCTAAAACAGTATGACCGTCGCACCCTGAAAATACAAGTATAGACAAGTTAGATTTGAAGACATAGCAACCGATCCCTATATTCGATCTGCTATATAAATTAGTTCAGTTAAGCATTACGAGGACACTAAATCAAATGGTCTAATCTCATACACTGAAAATACCTGAATAGACAATTAAATCAAGAAATATAGCAACTAACCACTATATTCCAAGAGACGGATAGACACACAATTTGGATATGAAGAAACACAAAGTGACACGTTGAAACCTCTTAGAAAAATGTCTAACCTTTCACATTCCTAAAATATTGGTATAGACAGTTGGATCAGAGAATATAGCAACTAACCCCTATATTCCAAAGGATGGTTAGACGCATTATCTAAGGGTTGAGAAACCTATTTATCTAAATTCTTCTACATGTTATATAACTCGGAATTACACAGACATGCTTTTAAGCTTATTCACACTCTTATTTTTCAAAATTTCATTGTATTTATACCAGTTCATCAATATAATCATTTTTCGCTAAACTCCTTTACGAAAATTTGCTCAAACGGTTTCCATGGATTTTTTTTATTTTGCATTTGGTCAAGTTTCTTACTGGATGCTATGCGTGCGTGTTGCCAATACATTCATTAGAGTTTCTTTAACTTTGCTCCATAGAAAAGAAAAGCATTACAATATTAGTAGCCCAAGTAACTTCACGATACAGAGGACGAATCAGTGTAGAAACAGAAAAAATTATTTTCTAGAGCTCAGGGTATCTCTCTGCAACAAGAAAGGATAACCGATCCCTCTCCTCTTAGAAGGGAACACAACAAACAAAACACTCACAACAAAACCAACCACAAGCGGAACAGTGTTGGTCACCTTTCTGGGAATTCCTGGGTAATAACACTTGACAACATCATGATTCAACACTGCAAAAGCAAGAAAAGAGACCAATGAAAGTGAAGCATAGAAGAGATCACTCCATCTCAATCTGTAATCTGACGGCTCACATGGCTTCTTCCTTCCTCCATTGAAAGTCCATATCCCTGTCAATGTTGCCACCCCATAACACAGCCTTCCGCTGCCTGTTCTGAAGCTATCTGTGAAGGTGAAGAACACACAAGAGACTGCTAATATGGCCAGAAACACGCCCATTAGCCACCGGTTCAGCACGCTGCATTCCCCGTCATCGGTTAGGATTGGTGTGAAGATGCTGAAAGCAAGAATGGTGGCTGTGGGTAACAGAACATTGAGCCTGGCTGTGCCACTTAGTATTGCGTTGATGATGTAGAAATAGTAAGATTCATCAATATCATAGCCATCAATGTCATAAAATTCATCTTCACTTTGTTCAGCATGGAGAATTAAGTCTTCGGTTCGTGTTGAGTTGTCGTTCATCTCCCAATGAAATGAGGTTACAGAATTGTCTACAGGAAGAAGCTTGTGACGATTTTAAGGTCATGGGGAATAGGGATATGTTCCTTCCTTTGAAATGAAAATTCATGGAGGAGTGTTTCTTTCTCAAGCAATAAGGCATTTATGTACTTGGCTTGCTTATTAGTTTAGGAGATGCTTATGCTTTCCCACGTTTCCAGAAGAAACCTGCCATTTAATAATCTTCAAAAGAATCTTCACCATTAATGGGAATCTTGGCAGATACATCATTCTGCTTATTTTTTATTCGAAAACTTCTTTTTATTTTTTCATTTAGAAATGACAAAAATCTTATGAAATTATGTATGAAAACAAGTAGTCCTTTCTCCAAAATGGACAGACAGGTCAATTACGCCAAAATCCAGTAAATGAAGAACATACAATAAAAATTTTTAGTGCAAGAAATGACAACTTTTTAATTTTCACTCGTCTTTGTGACTTTTTGATAATTAATTCCTTTGATTTTATTAGATCAACATGCTTAAATGGTCAATGAAAGTCCTTCTGTGTTTATAACATACCTGAATGAATCATCATTAGATTCCTTCCCATGATTAAAGGAGAATAGAGAGAGAGAGAGAGCATGAAAGAAGTGTAGGAATGAATTTCATCAACTTATATCTTCTCACTTTTCCATCTGACTCCTAAGTCAATTAATAACAGGAATCCTCCTAACTCATCTCCCAAAAAAAAAAAAAGAGCATTCAAGGGGTACAAAAGATGCTAGAAACTGGACTTTTCATTGATTTCAAGTAATTCTTTACACTTTCCCAACGCTATACAAAAAGTCATACTCATCTCATGCTGTGAACAGGATGGACAGTGATAGGAATGACACCATCCCCAGAATTTTTGCTAAAAATTGCAGAATAACCCCTAATTTCAACTCTCAATAGAGATTAAAAAAATATTGTGAAACCAGGTATCGTGAATCTTGAGAAACCATTCACTTATCATCCCGCTTTGTTTTGCTGGGCAGAATCATCTTCCCCAGAGCCACAAAGTTTGCAAGGATCAGTGAACTTCTTGTTGCACCAGTGATCTGGAACGCTCAAGAAATGCGTGGCCATGAACTTTCTGAATCTCTTCTTGTATTCCTTGGGAGAGATCACAGTGGGCAACACATTCCTGGGCACAACAAGTGAAGACTTCATCCAAGTCTCAAATTGCTTGTCCCAGGTATACTGCCTGAGATAATCAATAATCCCGCAAACAAGCTCACGCCTCTGTGAATCTACTCCAACAAGTAATGAATAATCCATCACATTGATCGACTGCACAACAAGAAATCAATGGACTATTAGACACAAACTAACCAAAGGGCACACATATTGGAGGTATCAGCTAAAATGGTGGGGATCCAAGATACTATAATGATTTAAACGCAAACTTACATTAAGAAAAGTTGTGTCGTTCCAAACAGCTCGTTGAAGAAAACGTTTTTCTTTATTACTAACATATAACGGAGAAGAGTTCATGTCATTTACGAAATTCTGATCCAGAAGAACATCCTCAGCACCATCACCAGCGGTATTATACCGAGCATAAAGTGCACCTTTAAGATCATACTGGCGAGTAATATTACGATTGTAGGTAAGATTTTCCATCACCAGGAGATCATGCTTAGACTCTTTCCCACTCTTTACATTTCTTTTAGTTACCTGCAGAGAGCACCGAATTGCTGAGATCCATATAAAAAAAAAAAAAAAGACAAAACTAAAGTCCAATAGAGAGAAGTACAAAACGGCCAATATACCAACCTGATATATCCCCAAAACTTTTGCAAGACACGTCTGATTACCAGATTCAAATGACTCCTTCATGTATTTGAAATACAAAGGAGCAAACCCCAGAAAAGAATCAAGCTCTGTCTTCTTGATTTCCTTTATGATGAACCTATCATCAAGGGTCTTAGCAAAAAAGGACTTGCTTTTTCCACCTTTAGCATCCCAATTCCTACAACGGCTTAAAGAAGCAATATAGTCTAGCTCAGATGGGCAACACCAATTTCGAAGTTCCCGGAACTGATTAACATATTGACAAATCACGGAATATTTTTCCCTTCCGAGAGATTTCACATATCCCATTGCTACCTCTATAGCATTGTTTGCTGATGCATGGGAGGCTCGTGACTCTTCAGAAGCACTGCTTCCTGTTGAATGCACAGAATCAGAATCTGCTGAACTACCTATACTTGAATGGGGAGATGATATATCAGACAGGCCTTCCAATATCTCAGTCATTTTTGAGGCTGTTCCATTTTCTCTCCTATAATCCTCACTGCCAACTTCTGTCACCACAAACGAATCTTTCAGGAAGACCAGTGCACAAGCAATTATACTTGAGAGTTCACCTTCATAGTCAGATACAACATGGTCATCAGTACTCAGAGGTATGTGCAGCCTCGTACCTTCCTCAGCAATCAGCTGACTGGCATTAGGTAGATGTTCAGTATTAGAGCTGCTAACAGATTCAAATTTAAGCACGCATCTTTTATGAAGCTCCTTTATGCTTACTTCTCGAATATCAACAAAAGGCTCCCAGAACCATTCATTTGAATTCAGCAGGTTGGAACCAGGTGATTGCAGGGACGCACTTTTGTTTAATACCTTTAAATCAGAAATTGGAATATTAATATCTTTCGAAACCTGATTACTCGACATAAAATCCTTTGCTTGGAGATTCCCATCTGCTGAAGGATAATTTGTAAAAGCTTCCAACCTCAAATTCAACTCTTGGTCAGAAGATTTTTTCAAGCTCATATTGCCCATAATAGGCTTTTCCAAATTAATTGGGCCATTAGGAGTGTCAGAAGGATCATCCTGTTCACTACCCTCTGAAAGAGGACCTTCTATTGGAATATCCTTTATTGGGAGTTCATTTACTTCCATTGGTGAGTCTGACATAACTTCCCCATCTACACTCCCCTTTATAGACCCAGTTTCTCCATCGATGGTGCTCTCCAACTTTGAATTGTGACTATGTTCTTGCTTAACTTTCTCAGCTACACAAGAATTAACTCTTAATACATCTGGTGAGAATAGTGAGTGCGTTCGTTGAACCCACACACAAGATTCAATCAATAGATCCCACATCAATCGATTTAGACAGAGAAGTTTGTATGCAGCCTGGCCATGATTACAATTCTTAGCAACAGCATTCTTGATGTTAACCTGTTACAGTGGCACAGGAATAGTAAATAAATATTTAACCAATCCAGCAAATGAAAAGCTTCAATCGAGAAAAATAATTAAAATCACTAGAGAATGAAAATCTAATGCCCAAGTGAAAGCTAAGGGGGAAAGGCATATAGGCATTTATTGAAATGAAACAACCAAATTTGGATAACTGAAAGCTAACCTCAAACTCTTCCCTTTCTTGCTTTAACATTTCCTCAACCTCAGAGAACTCTCCTATTGATCCTCCAAGGTTCAAAGTTGACCCATCAAATTTACCTTTTAATGTCTTCAAACAGTTTTCAACTTCTGTGAAGAGTAACATGCCTTTCATGTACACCTTAACACATGGGAGGAGATGAATTTAGTGCAGGAACTTTATAAGACAAAGTAACAGTAAACAAATTAACTCTGTACACCAACAATCAAGACAGAATCAGGAAGGTATAAATGGCAAAATAGAGGGAAGCATACATTCTCAACCTCCTTACGAAGCCAATCTTTTCGAATAGCACCATTGGACTCTAGCTTTTTAGGGGGCATCCATACAGTATAAGTACTGACAGAAGAATATCTGAACATGGCAACCATGGATCCTAATCTGCATGAAAGGAAAACTAGTAATAAGCCGCACATAAAAAGATGCATAACAAAGTAAATGCCTTCCCTCTACCTGAGTTGTATTGTTTACGAACATTAAAATTCTTTTTCAAAATGCTACAAATTAAACAGAATATTTACCCAGGATTCTAAAATTAGAATAGCACCAAACTTTGCAATTTAAATTTCCTTCATCTGATCCCATGCCCTGATCATGTCTCCGTGTGACTTAAACCTGTGCTTTTTCTAAGGGCAGGCTATTCAAGGCAACACATGGCCGAACCAATTACCTAGAGAGACTTTTACTACTATACTTAGTTTATTGTATTGTTTTCCATTTCCTTTTCATTCATAGCAAGGTTAGGAAAAATATAAGTTTACAGAAAAATGGTTTGGTAAAGAGAAATCATCATACCCAAAGAAGTACAGAAAATCCCTATCAAGAAAATGGCCACAGCTTGACTTTCGATTGGAAGAATAGTGAGAAAGGCTAAGCTCCAAAAATTTTCCAAATGATAGACTACGGGCAGTGGTGGATATCAGTACTCTCTTCGTTGACCCAAGCTTGCATTTTCTACAACGGCTCCACATCCAAAGTTTCCCTTCTGCTGCTCCAGGTAAACACTTCTCCTGGGGAAGCTGTTTAACTTGCATAGTAAGCTGCTTGTTGTGATGAGCATAGTAATAGAAGTGAGCTTCTGGTAATTCATGACAGGTGTCACAAACCCTTGTCTGCATATTCAATACAATAATTAGTTAGATTTTAGTCAAGATAATTTCAAAAAATAAAATAAAATCAGGCATGAGTTATATATTGGGCTTTAGTTTCAGTGCTTATTGCTAAGATAGGATCTATAGCATCCAAATAAATTAGAATTACGCAGTCCTTGTTTAAAATTTTTTAATTTATAATTTTTAAAATATAAATTCATTCTTTATAGAGTGATAATTAGACTATCAAAACTAGACCATCCATAACATCAAAACTATATCATCCATTCTAATCTGGACGGTCCAGATTTGGTGTTCATCATTTTCTGGTAAGCACTGAACCCTACATATTGTCATGTCATAGAACAAGAGATAAACCATTCAAAGAAGTGGAAAAGCAAAAAATATATATTGGACTATATCATATTAGATAAATTTATTTCTGACTTAGTAAAACCCTACTCTTCACAACATGCAAACCTATCTTAAATAGAAGCAGGCACTGTATTCCCGTTACCCCTTTAATCATCTACCAAGAGGAAAATACTAAACAAAAAATGAAATAAATGAAAACCTGATTGAGTAGATTATCCTGCAGAAACTTTCCGAGTGGGACGTCAAAATTTTTGTAAAACATAATATGAGAGAAATGACTTTGCTGACATATAGTCCCTCTTAATGCATTCCGGCTAGACATCATGACCAAAATACTCTGAGCATCCAGAACGGCGTTGATATCATCTTTATTTTGCAATTGATTTTTATTATCATCACCCTCTTTACTTTTGTCCCCATCAAATTCCAAGCACCCAGGAAATTGTCTACCATTAAATGACTTCTCTTCATCAGAAAAATTTCTGGCTTCATTTTGGCGGTTGCCATCTGTTTCTTGATTTTCTAAAACGGAAACTGATTTGTTGGCTTGACCATCTGATTCCCTTTCATTCAGGCCAATAAACCAGGATTTTCTACGATTTGCTGCTTTCTCTTCATCAGACAAACTTCTGGCTTCAATTCTGCTATTCTCCTCTGTCTCTTGATTTTCTAACAGAGAAACTGATTTGTTGACCTGAACATCTGGTTCCCTTTCATTCAGACCAAAATATTCCGACAGAGTTTGATAAGGAGCAGAAGATGATGACAAGGGAAAACTGTCACCCAGAACTTTCTTTAAAGAAGATGAAATGGATGAGAATCCAGAAAATATAACTGGATTATATGATTCATGAGATCCATTGCATATGGGAATTTCAATACTAACTGGTCCATTTTCGGCAGACGAACCCTCTACAGGTGAAATGCTTGAATCGCTGGACTCTACATTATGGGATTTTTCATCAGTTGCCACGGTATCTGTTGCAACATTAGCAACAGAAATAGTAGAGAACATTGCTTTCTGATCAACAAGGAAGGAAGTCTCAAGGATTAAGTGATATGCCATGACAACTGCACACCTCAGGACACATTTCACCCTCTTCAACTCATCACTGTTTGATCCTTTCAGCAGAATCTGCAAAGTTAGGTATTGAGGTAATTATTAGAACCCCAACAATAGATGCAGAACTCATCACCAGAGCCTTAAGTATATAAGCGACAGTACTAATTTATTACATCACATGCATGCTCCTGCTTGTAGTTAGATTTATTCACCATATATTTTTATTGAAACATAGTGAATTTCTGCTGTAAATTACCCAAACACATAGATTTTTGCTACATCAAACACATCTTTAGATTGATTTTTCCAAATCGTACTGACTTCAACCAAAATAACCTTCAGGCTGGGGAGGACTCTGAACACCCAGGCCATAATATTTTAGTACGCAAAAAGATAACATTAACCTTCCGCTTGGATGGAGAGAAAATGTGAAAGGAAAGAAAACTTGGAGAGAAAATAAGGGGAGAAATGAGTTCTCCCCTACTTAGATGGACAGAAAAAGTGGGAGGAAGGAAAAGTTGGAGAGAGAGAGAAATGCGGGTCCCATCACATTTTCTCTCCAACTTTTCTCTCCATGCATGGAGAGAAAACTTTTCTTCCTTATTTACCCACATGCTTTTTATTAATTTTTTATTTTAAGATATTAAATTTAACATATAAGTTTTTTAAAATTCTGACTATGACTTTATTTTTTTAAAAGGATAAGTTTTACCCACATATTATAATATATAATTTATTTTTTAATTGCTTACTAAAACCTTACATTAAAAATATGATATATTTTTATCTAAATTATTTTGTTCTAAAAATAATAACAAGAAAACATATCTTTAATAAATTATTTGATTTTAAATTATTTGATGATATTAATATAAGTATAATTTTTTATTATACTTGATACATTTTAAATATACTTTACGTAATCAACTGTTTATTAAAAGATTTTTATCTAAGAATATTTTAGTCATTCAGCTATTCGTACATTTTCTTTTCTCTCTGTTTTCTCTCGTTCATCCAAGCAGGATGTATGATAACATTTTCTCTCCACTTTTCTTTTCTCTTCATTTTCTCTCCTATTTTCTTTCCTCTGAACTTTTCTTCCCATCCAAGTGAGGCCTAAATTCAACACCCAAGGATACACATTTGTTTCATAACATGAGAATTAAATGGTGTAGTTTACACCCCTCATTATTTCAATTTAAAATTAAAAACGATAGAGAAGGTTCATAAGCACAAATAAATCCATACCGTGCAACCCAAACGTGTCGGACAGCCCTCAATGAACATTAAAGTCTTAGTGGGCCTCTTTCCTCCTTCAACAAAACCAGCATGTTCCTCCACAAACTTCTCAAAATAAACGGAGTCACAGTGCTTTAGCTTTTGACCATTCAAATTATCACATGATAGAATTGGTGAACCAGTACAACGTGCAACTCTTTCAAGGCGATGAAGCTTCATATCAAGTACTAGTGTCATTCCTTTATTCAGAATTGACTCTTGTATATCACGAGAAACAGTTTTCTCCACCAAAATAACATTTGGGTAG
>JANTPZ010083904.1:0-12448 GCA_025593235.1 Vachellia pachyceras
TCCTCCAGTCTCCGTTGCTTCCGATCATCCAGGCCTTCCTTTACTTTTACTTCATTTGACTTAATTATTTATGCTTTTAACATGGTTTGTATCAAAGGTCTTCTTTTGTCTGCCTTGGATATGAGAAATTATGGAACTTATAGGTCCAACACCCTGCCTATTATATATCAAAATGTTGCTCGTATATTTGAATGACAGGGAATGATTTTAGGATCGGATAAGAAGCAATCCAAAATGTCTTTATGCCGTTATGCGTACGCAAGAGCAAGTGTGAAACAGGGACAATACTGAGCAATGAAAATATATCAAAGGAAATTGTGGCCTACACGCTTGTTTTTATTTTGTCATCAGCGAAGCGGGTCAGATCCCATAATTAAGTTTGTGTGCGTGTGAGAGAGAGAGAGAGAGGAGGTGGAGGAGGAGGTGGAGTGTGGGGGAGAGAGGTAGATGGTTGAGAGAACTAGAAGAAAGGAATGACACATCAGCATGTATGGAACCCACCGAATGCAAAAGTAACCGTCATTTGGCATGATTAACGGTATAGGCATTTTTAACCGTTTTTAACAGTTGATGAGCATCTATGCATCCGACAATAATATTTAACAGTTAATGTGTATGGTCTGTGATACGTCATTTGGAATGTGATTGTGAAAATAGCTTTTACAAATTTTAAGGTAAATCTAGGTTTTGGATAATAGATTTTGGAAAATAGCTTTTACAGATTCCGAGGTAAAACCTAGGTTTTGAAAAATGATTTATGTTTGGGAAGTTATTAGCTTTTACGGATTCCGAGGCAAAAAAGTGGGTAGGAAAGAGAAATAATGAAAAGTAAGAAAGAGGAAAGAGAAAGAAGGAAAAGGTAGGAAAGAGGAAAAAGAAAGAAGGAAAAAGTAGGAAAAAGGAAAGATGAAAAAGTAGAAAAAAGAGGAAAAAGTAGGAAAGAGAAAATCTAGGTTTTAAACCGAGGTTTTGTAATCAAAATAGCTCTTGTGAAAAAAATTTTGCTTAGATAAAACCTCGATTTTGAGGTAAAACCTAGTTTTTGAAACCAAACCTAAGTTTCAAAATGGGTTTCCAAACAAACACTTAGTGTTAAACGCACATTTTATAATAGTATATGGGCATTTTTTATACTTAACCCTTTAAAAAAATGTACGCTTTTTTAACTGACTTCATGTTAGCTGCCAAACCAAGCTTTTGTACAAATTAAACTGAACTTAGGCTGAAAAAAAAAAAAGGCTTATGACATATCACAGACCATACATGCTTACAACTGTTACAGAACATACTTGATTTATCAAGGTTAAAGCGTGTCCCAATCTAACCTGTTTACACCACTAACGTTAACGAATGTACATGCATGTGGTGGTGATGTCAAGGAATGAAACTCAGCTGCGGACTACCTATATCGTATAATTCTCAGACACAATGCCGGGGCGTACGTGGCTGATGACTGCTTGACTTTACAGATAAAACGCCAAAGAAGAAGCAGCAGCAGTCAGTATTATTGAGATTAAGCTTTGTTTTGTTAATCCATTCAGCGTCTGCAAGTTTCTATTAAAAAGCCATAAAAATTATAATATATACAATCAGTTGCGGATTCAGGACCTTGTGTAAACCATTTTTTGATAAGATAAATGTGAGTTATTATTCTTAATATCTTTTGAGAAGAATTTGAACAAAAATTTAGTGAGTACAAAATTAGTAAATGGACTGGTGCAAAATAAATCACATAATGCTAATATATACCTAATTTTTTGGAAGTTAGGGGGTGCGGTTGTACCCGTTGGGACCTACTTAGGTCTGCCCCTGTATAAAATCCAATGCCAGCATGTGAATCAATTATCAATCTATACAGTCAAGTGCACCATTCATGTTAAATGTGATATATAGCCTAATAGCTCATCAACTTAATGCAAATTAACTAGGCTGCACAATTAATCACACAATTTTTAAATGGGGTGGTGTTCATCTAAATAGAATAACAAGGACTCATCCTAAATTATAAGTAAAGGCTAAGAATTTGAAAAATTAGGAATAGATAATATAAATTATAAGCTACGTGAATCCAAAGCAATACATGCATGGATGTGATTATATAATGAGCAGGTGCATGATTGGCCATCTACGAATTATTCACCTTTTACAAATTTTTTTCACATGTTTACATTTTAATCCGTGGATTTCGTTGTTAGATTAATAATTAATAAACACTGGGAGGCAACATGGGCCATACAAATATTTGATCGGACGGTGCCAAGCTTAAGAGCCTAGATTAGGTGCTCTTTACATTTTTTTTTTGGCCAAAGGTGCTCTTTACATTTGAGTCTTCTTGAACCACTAAAACTCATTATAATATAAACCTTTTTTAATTGCAATTTGCAACATAAGTAAGTGCTTTCCCACGCACAAAGGGCACAGAGTTCAATGATTTCAACAGTATTTTATATTAAAAAATTGATTAATAATATAATAATATGCATAAGATATTTGAAAAACAATGACGAAGAACATGGCAAGGGCCCATGCATTTAGAAGGGGAAAAAAAGGAGGGAAACGACTTCAACGTTAATAATAATGAAATCAAGGAAATATATATGGGAGATTCACTGTTGAGTCCTAAATAAGGGACTTATTTATCAAATAATTCCAAATTTTAAAATATTTAAAAAATGGTCCTATTGACAATATAAGGTGTTGTCAATACAGCACATGGTGTTGTCAAGGATTGTCAATTGACAACACCATGCGCTGCATTGATGTAACCATTTTTTAAATATTTTAAGGGACCATTTGCTAAATATATTCACTATGTGGGACTACACAGAAAATCTCTCAAAATATATTAAGCAACTATAATGTCGTTAAATGAAAAAATAATAAAATAATAATTATTTATTATTAATAATGAAATTAATAAAAAATTATTTTTAATTATCACAAATAAAATTTAATATAATATAATGGAATAGGTAATATTATCAAATTTAATTTTTTGAATTAAAATAATTTGGAAATAGAAAGTGCAACTCTTGATTTAAATAAATTTTAAATTATTTTTTCAAAAACATAAATTTTAAATTATTTTTTCAAAAAATAAATTTTGCATATGAAAAATCTCCCCATTGGTTCTAATGAAAGAGATTCGATCACTTAAATATAAAGCTTTTAAGTTTAAATTCGTGTAAAAGTAAAGAATATCTTTGAAAGAGTTGTTCTTAATGAGATATAATAATATTCAAATCTAATCTAATCATATAAGCCCATATGAATATATCTTGCCCTGTTTGATACATGGAAGATATTTTGATGGAAGTGAAAATAAAAGTAGAAATAGAAGTGAGTTTTAAAGTATGTTTGATAAGATTATAGAAATATGATATAAACTTCCATTGCACCAAATACATAAATAATGCTTCCAATTCTAGTTTCAATTCATTGATCCCAATTCTCTACTATAAAACGGGGCATAAGAGTTAGGAGGAGCTTGTGATTTGTGTAATAAGGCCTTGCATTGTTCAAATTAAACTCAACAGATACATTTATTAAAATATTTCAATGGTCTATTTTGTGATCTTATATCCCATATATTTTTTATTATATATCTTTCTATAGGCTATTATAAAATATTATTGTGGAATTCATAATAAAATACAGTTGAACTATTTTTATTATAGAGTGCACGAGTGATGTTACACTCTGAGACTATGTAAAACATTTGTCATCATATAAACTATATTCTCTCATGTCCTTTTTATAAACAACAATTATACAAACAAATTAATTGTTAAAAGCAATAGATATATGAGATATATAACTTTTTTCTAAATATATATGAAGATGATGGGTGAGACTAAATGCGCGGGAAAAAAATGAGAGGCGTACAATTAATTAAATGTGAAATTGGAAAAAGTGGATTAATTCCCTCTTGAAGCCTGGAAAATACAACCAAATGTGTTTATCTAGTATGAATTAATTTATTTTAAATGATTTTATAAAATTTCAAATAAGCCTTTATCTCAAGCAAAAATGTTTCTTAAGCGGTATTGAGGGTTATCTACGGATCTTTCTGAGTATTTTCCACGTACTAAAGGGTTTTAATAAGGTAAAAAATTTATAGAAACATATTGTACCTATCCTGCCGCATTTCAACAGGGAAGCATTAACAGGAAGAAAAACTGAAATTAAAGATATAGAAAATTGAATAATGTTGAAAAAAGAATCATATATTTTTTTACATTTTATATTTGTACTCATAGTTTTTAGTATTTTTCAAATATATACATCAATACGAAGATATACTTCTTCCGAACAGTTGGCAAAAAAAAATATATATATATATATATAATTCTTCCGAACTCAATGCGTTATAATCTTACATTTGATATTGATATTAATACTTAAATTTTGTATTAATATATTGATAATGCACCGGCTGAACTCTTTAGAAAATAAAATAAAATATGATAATTCAAGCCACCCAAGATTTTGGATAAGATTTGGGTTAATCCCACCCGTTGCGAATCTTGTCCTCACATCACGTTACGTCTTATTGAAAGCCACTAGAAAATGTCCCCTCCTCTCTCGCACGTTGAGCACGGCAAGGAGGATATTTTCAAATAATATTTACTTTATGTGTCCGTTTAGGAGAGCAGTTAAAAAGTACTTTCATGTAAGTATATGTAAATATATAAAAGAAATTATCTCATTTTATAGAAAAACAATGTTAAACGTGTATTTAGCTTTTTCAATTGTTTTGACAGACATACCATATATATTTATTCATTTAAATATCAATATATAAAATAACATTTATTTGCATTGTTTAATGAGATTGGGTTCATTTTTTAATAAAACTTACTTCTCAAATATTTATCTAGACAAATTTTTAGTTTCACAAAATGTTATTTTTATATTACTTTTAATTTAAATATAAATTACATCACATCATTTAACTTCTTCTTAACTTCATTTTCAAAAATTATCATACTCTTTCATTTAAAATGTAATAAAAATAAAAAATGTTATTCATACATTGGAATTTAATATATACTCCCTCAAATATTTTATATAAGACCTACTAACTATTTTGATGATATTAAGAAAATTAGTCTGAATTAGTTAATTGTAAAATATTTTATAAATATTTTAAATTTTGTAAAAGGCGTTGTATCATTAGCTAATGAGAGAAATACTTCAACTACAAAATTACACCAAAAGTTATTCTAAGACATTTGATGCTATTAAAAAATACTTTAAAATATCATATGTACCAAAAATTAGTTTAACGTGTATTACAATTGTAAAATAATTTAATCACTGCGTGTTACTTAACCCTTTTCTATAACCTCTTTATATTGGGAAAAAATAGTTTTATCGCCGTTTTTCACTAATACAAAGAACAGGCCTAAATTGGTCGTAATGAGCTTGGTGGAGTGTTTCCAAAAGCTAAATACATATTTAACAGTATTTTTTATAAAATGAGATAATCTTCTTTATATATTTACCTCGATTTACGTAAAATTACTTATTTACCGTGTTCCAAAAAGGAAAGACATTATAACATGAAAAAGAATTAATTAAAAGATTAATCCTATTATCGTAAACACACATTCCAACAATCCAGGCGAATACAAGTGGCCACTAGGACAATCCAAATCGTGTCTGATTTTAGTAAGAACTCAACTAAATGAAGATTCCCGGGAAGGTTTAATTTCATTTCATGAGAGATTATAATAAACTTTGGTGGCAAGAGTTGAAGTTCAAAATTAAACAAAATTCAAATATACTTTTAAAAAACAATATATATATATATAAATATATAAAAACATATATATAGGCTGATATATCACAAAACTCGAAGTATATGAAACGTGCAAATAACGTAGCTTTAAAGGGTTATAAATAATTACTTTTGTATGGACTTTATATAGTATATTGGAGTCATTAACTACCTAATTTAATTATTTAACAGGGCTAATTTAATTATTTTTACATGTCTTTGTTCTAAATCTTAAAGAGTTTATTTACAAATTTTAATTTGAAATTTACTTAATGGAAAAACTGGCTAAATTATGCATAAAAAAGTATTCATTAATATAATAAATGTTGTCATTCATATTATAAATAAATAATTTAAGATACATAAGCTCTTTGAAATATCATTTTGTTCACGTTCATTGATGCAACACCCTAAAATATTTTACATGCATCCAACGTCTTGAAATATATTTTATGGCGTTGACTACCTTATAATATTTGAGTACCTTGATGTTAGATGTACTAAAGATATTTTATTTTGTTGGATGCATATGGAAAATATTTCAAGTGCTGAATGTGAAAAAACACTTTAATATGCTTTGACGAACCTGAAATAATTTCAGTGTATTAGATGCACTTTAATCTCAAATTATAAATTAAATAACCTGATCTTCTAACAAAAAAAAAAACTGATCCAATTATTAAGACTTGGGTTCTCCCAGCGCTCCCCTTTCTCTTCACATCAACCTCTTCCCATATGCACCCATCAACCTCATAAATATCGGTATCGACTTTTCAAAACCAAGATCGAGCCGTGGAAGAAATCACAATGGCTTTCCTCTCACTCGTCAAACACTTCTTTCCCTTGGAGTTAAACTCCTCGCTCTTATCTGTTGTTTGCTTCATCTTTGCTGTCTTGTTCTTGCTCAGTCTCAGAAGAAGAACAAGTAAGTCCAAGTCCAATCTGAATCTGCCTCCATCCCCACCGAAGCTACCCATAATCGGAAATCTTCATCAGCTAGGCACACTACCCCACCGCTCTTTTCGAACACTCTCAGAAAAATACGGACCTATCATGTTTTTAAAGTTGGGTCAGACCCCGGCTGTGGTGGTTTCTTCAGCAGATTTGGCCTGCGAATTTATGAAAACCCATGACTACACCATCGCAGATCGACCTCAAGGTACTTGCCCTAAGATCTTGCTCTATGGATGTGCTGACGTTGGCTTTGGGAGTTATGGTAGTGAAAACTGGAAACAGAAGAAGAAACTCTGTGTCAATGAACTCCTCAACCTGAGAAGGGTTCAACAGTTAAAGAGCGTAAGAGAAGAAGAATCTGGGGATTTGGTGAACAAGATACGTGATTTGTGCTTGAGCGGTGCAGATTCTGTGAATCTGAGTGACTTGCTGATTGCTACATCGAATGATATCGTGTGTAAGTGTGTTCTTGGGGATAAGTTTAACACGGAGGCGAATACAAGGATGGGAGAGCTAGCGAGGAAGGTGATGATTAACCTTATGGCCTTCAGCGTAGGAGATTATTTCCCTTCATTTCGCTGGGTCGATTTCGTCACTGGTCTCGTTCAGAGGTTAAAGTCCATTTTTGGAGAGTTGGATGATTTCTTTGATCATGTCATTGAAGAACGCAGGACCATGATGATGAAGAATATCAGAAGCCATGATGACAAGTTCTCTAATAGGAAAAGCTTGCTCGATATCTTCCTTCAGTTCCAAGACGATGGCTTGCTTGACTATAGTTTCACCCAAAACGACATCAAATCAATCCTAATGGTCTCCCCTCCTCCTCTTGCTCTATCTATCTATCACACACTTTAATTTTCCAAGATACAAGCTCAAATTTAAATTAATTAGTGAGAATTGAGGTTTTCGTACATGGTGACATGAATTTGTGTATATATAGGATATGTTCGTGGGAGGAAGCGACACAAGTTCAACAGCACTGGAGTGGGCCATGGCGGAGCTGATGATGAATCCGACGAAAATGAAGAAAGCTCAGGAAGAGGTAAGGCGCGTGGTGGGGAACAAGACAAAGGTAGAAGAAGAAGACATCAATCAAATGAGTTACTTGAAATGTGTCGTCAAAGAAGTTCTAAGATTGCATCCACCAGCGGCTATGATCCCTCCAAGATTTACAAGATCAAGATTTGATCTCAGAGGATACACCATTCCAGCTCACACAACGGTGTACATCAATGCATGGGGAATTCAAAGAGATCCAGAGTTCTGGGAAAGCTCTGAAGAGTTCATTCCTGAGAGATTTGAGAAGAACAATGTTGAATTCAAAGGACAAGACTTTCATTTCATACCGTTTGGTTCAGGAAGAAGAATGTGTCCTGGAATGATGTTTGGTGTTGCTGCTGTGGAATCCATGCTTGCGAATCTCTTGTATTGGTTTGACTGGAAGCTTCCTACCGTAAATGGTGTCACTGCTCAAGACATAGATATGGAGGAGACATTTGGGCTCATTGTCAGCAAAAAAATGCCACTTCATCTCAAACCAATACCCTACTCTTAATTCAGAAACCATCTCTATATTTATATATATATATATATATATCCTAGTCATTGGTATATATTCCAATGCTGTCCGGCACAAGTGGGAGAGAAACGTATTTTCTGAATGCGCATTCAGGTAGACTCAAACTCGGATTTACATTTAAGTGACAAAAACACTTCCATTGGGACGAATTAATGCATAGATTGTTTAGGTGTTTATTGTGAAGTTGCGGTAGATCATGTCAATATATTTATGGTTTGAAGTTTATTGTACGTTGAGACTGTGATTCTACGATTGTACTGTGTTGTTGAATAATAAAAGAAGTTGTAGATTGATTTGTGGGTGAGATCAGTACGTGTTTCAATTAGACACAAATGCATCATTATATATTATTATAAAATAGGAGTAGCAGATAGAATAATCAGCTTGATTTTGCCTGTCTCATTAAATGCATTCCTAGAATGGAACGAGCTGTGGTTACGAAATGGTGTACATGTTGGTGGGGCTTATGGGCATAGGCAAAATTTGGGTAAGTGTTTGGGGGGGGTTGAAATTGAAAAAACGCATGTAATAGAAAGTTGATCGAGGTGAAGATGTATACATCGTTTATATAATACAAAGAAATTATAAACTTGTACGGTTTCGATAGGATTGTGAGCATCGAGAGTTCATCACCATAATATAGTGTTTAGATATGGTTTGAGCAATTAATAATAATCTTTTTTGCTTTTATTTTTTTAAGAGATATGTTAAAGTGTACATAATCTAAAATAAAAATGATCTTAATGTCAATGTCTATTCCGACTTTGTCGAAGCAGTCAATACTCTCATGCGTGATGATGGCTCCGACCACCCCTATAGAGTTGAGATCGAAGTCAGAACCCGTCAACTTATTTATGAGGATGGGACCTTTGTAGTACACAACACTTGTCGTGAAGCACTAGAATGTGTAGATTTGCTAGCAAATGATGCCGATTGTCAGGACTTTGGATTGAAGCTATTACCTAATATGGTACCTATTTGTAGGGACATATATATATCTCCTTGATAAGCTTTTTATTAGGGACAATGCATCCACTGTCTAGGCATTTTAATGTTTTTGTAATCTAAACTTCAAGTCTCAGCTTAATTGCCGTCTTGTAGCAAAAAATAAAAATAAAAATATCTATTAATTAACTGTTAGTTTTGCTTTAAAAAATTTCTATTATTTAAAAGTTATCAGTTAAAATTTTATATTATCAGTTAAAGTATCTGAACCGTATGAATTCGATTGCAACAACAAATACCGTAATGTTTTATCATTGATATGAAGACTAAAATTGATTTACATTATATTTAGAACTCATTTGAAAGTCCGGTTGAGAATAACTTTTATGAAGTTTAAAGTAAAATTTAGATTTTGAATTATAGATTTTGGGAAAATAGATTTTAGGATTATAAGGTAAAACCTAGATTTTAAAATGTGATTGTATTTATGAAGTTATTAACTTTTATAGAGTGTGAAGCAAAAAGTAAGTAGGAAATATGAAAGAGAGAGAGAAAAAAAGAGAAAATTTATTAGAAGATAGTGTGTGATTTAATAAGAAAATAACTTTTTCAAAACCTAAATTTCAAACGTAATTTTTGTCTCTAAAATAGTTTTTATCAAAAAAATGTGAATACTTGATCAAAGTCATAACCAAAGTCTTGACAAACAGGTTGAAACCTTTAATGATGAGAATTATAACAGAGAACCAAAGAGCTTTTGTGGCAGGAAGGCTGATTCAAGACAATATAATAATTGCACAAGAGGCATTCCACTACCTGAAGAGGAAAAAGAAGGGAAGAAAGGTAGAAATGGCGGTAAAGGTGGATATGAATAAAGTATATGACAGATTGGAGCGGGATTTTGTGGAAGAAACTATGAAGAAAATGGGCTTTGGAAGAAAATGGATATGCTGGATAAGGGAATGTATACAATCAGCAAGTCTTAGCTTGGTTGTGGCGGGAAAGAAGGTTGCAAACCTGAGAATGGAGAGAGGCATTAGACAGGGAGATCCACTGTCACCTTACCTCTTCATCATGGCAATGGATGTACTGTCAAGAATGATTGAATGGTTCACAGGAAGAAGGAAACTGAAAGGAATCAAACTGGCCAGAAAATGCCCTGTGCTATCACACTGCTTCTTTGCAGATGATGCTATCTTCTTCATTAATGGGGAAAAGCAGAACTGCAGGAGACTAAAAGAAATTCTGGACACATATTGCTCAGCATCAGGGCAATCCATTAACCTTGAGAAATCTACTATATTTTTCTCAAGGAACTCAAGTGAACAAGTGAAACAGGAGGTGTATGAAGTGTTGGGTATAAGAGGAAGTGAAGATCCAGGTAACTACCTAGGACTTCCTCTGCTATGGGGGAGTTCAAAATCAGTAGCACTGGGATTTGTCAAGAGCAAAATGGCTAAAAAACTACAGGGTTGGAAGCAGAGGTTGTTAACTTTTGCTGGAAGGGAGGTGCTAATTAAGACAGTGGCAAATGCAATACCCATTTACCCTATGGCATGCTTCAAATTCCCGAAAAAGACTTGTGGTGAATTAGATGGAATGATATCAAAATTCTGGTGGGGGCAGAAGGAGAATGAGGGCAAGATCCACTGGAAAGCATGGAAGACCCTAAGTAAAGCTAAGGCGGAGGGGGGCATGGGATTTAAGGATGTAGAGGCATTTAACAAAGCCTTACTAGCAAAAACTGCTTGGAGACTCATCCAGAATCCTGATGACATGTGGAGCAGAATTCTGAAGTCCATTTACTTCCCCAAAACAGATTTCCTTAAGGCAAAAAAAGGAGGAAATGCCTCATGGGGCTGGTCAAGTATCTTAGAAGGAAGAGAGATTATTAAGGAGGGACTATGCTGGAAAATAGAAAATGGGGAGGAGGTCAAAATATTCATGGATGCATGGATACCTAGCATGGAGGGACACAAGCTGAAGGACAGAGAATTGACAGAAGATATGAAGGACATGAAGGTTAAGGAACTGATCAGGGATGGAGAATGGAACTTTGACGCAATAAGGGGGTACTGAGCGATGAGGAGGAGGAAGAGATCAAGAATATCAGACTACCACATAGTAACAGCCTGGACTCAAGAATATGGCTGAACAGTAATGATGGAAATTACTCAGTGAAAATGGGATACAAAGTGGCAGTAAGGAAAGAAAAAAAGAAGGAGGAAAATGTACCAGGCACATCATATGCACCAAAAAAACAGTTATGGAAATGCATCTGGAAAATCCAAATGCCTCCTAAAATCCGAAACTTTATGTGGAGAATGGTCAGTGGAGCATTGGCTACAAAAGAGAACTTATACAGGAGGAAGTGTGCAGCTGAACCAAGGTGTGCAAGATGCAAAAACCAGGTAGAAACAGTGGAACATCTGATTTTCTTGTGCCCATGGGCCAGACAATGCTGGTTTGGATCTCCACTATCATTGAAATTCGATGAAAGAAGCATCCAGCGAGTTGACAGATGGCTGGAGGAGTGGATGGAAGGAAAGGATGGACCAGAAGAAGAAAGCATTGCATTGTTTGCTGGTATATGTTGGGAAATATGGAAAGGAAGATGCAGATATGTGTTTGGGGAAGAGGAAGTGGAAGGAAGCACATGCATAATCAATGCAATAAGAATGGTGAGGGACTTCAAGAATGCTACAGAAAGGGAAAGGGGCAGTGAGAAAAAGGAGAAGAATAACAGGTGGAGGAGACCACATATGGGAGCAGTGAAACTGAATGTTGATGCTGCATTCAATCGGGAAAGAAAGGAAGCAGCTGTGGCAATAATTGGAAGGGATTGGAATGGGAAACTCTTAGGTGGAATTGGAAGGAAAATGAGAGCAGACTCTGCATTCATGGCAGAAAGCTTGGCAATTCTAGAAGCATTGGAAATTGGAGATATATGGTGGGGAGGGGAAATAACGATGGAAACTGATTGTCAGGCCCTATACAAAATGCTGGAAAGTGGAGAGACAAAGGGATGTGAATGGAGGAGTGTGGATGTAGTGGAACAGTGTCTTAAACTGTTGAGCTCAGAAGCATATACAGGAGTTGGAGGGTATCATGGATTGCTAGGGAAGGAAATAAAGTTGCTGATTTAATGGCAACAAAGGTTATGAGGGGATTGGTACCGCAAGGAT
>JANTPZ010083905.1:0-24142 GCA_025593235.1 Vachellia pachyceras
TGGAGAGACAAAGGGATGTGAATGGAGGAGTGTGGATGTAGTGGAACAGTGTCTTAAACTGTTGAGCTCAGAAGCATACAGGAGTTGGAGGGTATCATATATTGCTAGGGAAGGAAATAAAGTTGCTGATTTAATGGCAACAAAGGTTATGAGGGGATTGGTACCGCAAGGATGGCTACAACAGCCACCAACCTCTCTGATTAGGATGATGGAGCAGGACTTAGAGGAGGATCAAGATGACAAGGCTGGAATAGGGTAATGAGGGAAGCAGAATGCAGAGGACGCACTGATGAACTAGTCCTCAAAGGTAACTCTTGGATAGCAATAGGTTCTGCAAATAGGAAGTTAGGATGCTCTTTCATTATTTGTTAGGTTTACTGTAAGTTTTAGTCAAGTAATTGATGTGTTAGCTTTGATTCTGCATCTAGGAAAATTTTAATTCCATTTTAATGTGAGTATGAGTTAGATCGCTGATAGGCTTTATGAGAGTTATATTAGAGGCTGTAATGTCGTTTCCTTGGAGATTAATGAAATGAACTGCTTTTGACCAAAAAAAAAAATAGGACCTTGCACAGTATTTGCGTCGACTTTTCTAGAGATGATTTGTATAGATTTTTATGTCCTGCGAATACAACGAAGAGTTACAATTTTGTTGAAAATCAGGTGCATTACGTTGGGAGCACAATACGAGCAGACGTTAATCCAAGGATGTCTTACCTAGCGCCAATAATTGAAAGGTATGGAATTATATTTATCCATTTAACACATTTAGCCTGATTGGTAATAATTAACTTGTTTTGCTAACTTCATTTTCATTTATATGTGCTGTTGTAGTCATCATTGGAGTCTCTGTGTTGTCTGCCCCCTTTTGAATACTATGTATTAGTTCGATCCGATATCTGGCAGAAAGGCACGGAAAGAGCAAAAATACGTTTTTGATACGTAAATTTTTGTATTTCTAAATTATCGCTTTTAACAATGTTTAAAATTGTTTTTTTTCATATGTAACTATTGTCAATTCAATCGCAGCGCATTCAGGACATATCGAATAATGGGCGGTAAACGTGAAGGTATAAATAAAAACACACAGTGGTTTTATCCAAAAGTAAGTACTTTGACTTTAAGTTCTTTTATTGAAAATCGTTTTATCCCTTTATACGTTTTGACAATATGTTTTTTATCTTTAGTGCTCTCAACAATCAGGCATACTGAGTGCGGGTATTATATCATCAGTTACATGTACAGTATCATTCAGAACGGATTGATTACAGATTTAGAAGAAGTAATACGTAATCTATCAAATATTAATGAGTTAATCGTTTAGTTTGATGCATTTGGATTGTTCTAATAATTGTTTATAAATTTGTAGGTTTTTGATAATGACGATACTTACATGGCTGGTGACATTGATTTGATACGAGATTTGTTGGCTAAACGCATTCTTGATTTCTAGATAATGCTTATTTCTTCAAGGTGAATATATATAGTTTCAACTCTTCATGTCGACTTGTATAGGGTTAATTAGATTGATGAATTGTGTTACTCTACCACAAATGTACAATGATATTTGCTCAGTAAATGACAATGACTTTTGTATTTCGATGCAGCAAGGACTTGACTTAGGTAGATATATACGTCTAACTCTTGATGAATTTTGTGTTTCTCCGCCACAATGACTTTTGATTATAACCCTGATATATGTTAATGTCTGAACTTGATATGGTGTATAAAATGTAACTGTAAGCTGAATCAGGTGAGGTTAATAAAATAGAAGAGAATTTTTTTAAAAAAAAAAGAGAACATACGGCGCCTTATATGGTGCTATAGGGCGCCATAGGTTGGACCTACGGCGCCTCTCCTAAAATAGAGCGTCGTAGGCCCTAACTTTCTACTCCCCTCACATTTACACCCCCGAAAAAGGGTGTCTATGTGGTTAAAAATAGGACGTAAAAAGTACCTGTTGTAGTATTGTATATGTAGCTTTTGGACCAACACACTTTAAATCCATTCATGATTCCCATTAATTATACAATAGGTGAAGGAATTTAGTGAGGTCATGTGTAAAGCCATAGATCCATCTATCCTCTTCTCGAACGACTTCCCCGTAGTCATTCTATAGAATTGAGCCATCCACTTATAATGATCATGGAAAATACCAATACTCGGACTACTTGAATAAACACATGTATAGAAAATACAATTTCCTATCAGCAAACCCTCATCTAAAAAAGCATGAAAAAGGCTATCCTAAGCATTTAGATTATCCACTACCTCTACTGAGTCACAATTTACAGCATCGAGTCATCCAAATGTTTCATCAAATGTATCCTAATTAAGAAAGTTTAATTACCATTGACTTTTTTTTTGTACGTGACAACTCACTTTATACTTTAAGTTCCACGTACATAAACCTTTCCGTTCTTTGTAAAGAAAAGAATAAAGAAGGCCACAAAAAATGAGAAACGTAACCACAAATTTTCATCGATGAATTGCATTTGAACAGTCTTGTTGACTTTTTTTTGTGAGAATGGTTATCTAAAGAATACAAGAAGAGAGGAAAAGAAAGTTGTGCACTATGTTTTCAAGGTATGTGAAACACTTTTCTTTAAGATTAATTCACTCCCACTTATTCCTATATTACAGGGTGCAAATTAAGTTAACTAGTGAATTTTTCATGCAGAATGCAATAGAGACCCTAGCGTATAGGTTGCACTCCCAACATTCAAGCAAAGGCAACAAAAGCTTTTACAAAGTGATAATTTGACTTTATCTATGTGTACACTTAAAGAGAAAGGCAATGAGTTTGATCTTATTGTGTGAAAATTGTGTATCCAAATGAAAAGATGAGACGGTATTTATAGAGTATGGAGATATATCTTGAAATGGTACATTTTGAAGTCAATTAAAAGTCACAACCATACTGACTTTTCTATGAAGAGTTATATCTTTATTATATGTAGGGATACGTGACTTTAGAATTATAACTCCCTACGTAACTCTTCAAATAAATTTGTTAATTTATAATGATATAACTTTTAAAAAATCACATCTCTTCTTTTAAAAAGTCACATTTGTTCACTTTTAAAATATTCCAACAAGTATTCGATCATGTGCATTGAGTTTTCAGCATAACATGCAATCAACTGTATCTACAAAACCTCAATTTTGCTTGAGATAGGTTGTACGTACATATGTATAACAATATTTAACAATATTGCAAAAGAATTACCTAACATTAAATTTCAACATTTTATGACATGTCACCCTGTTTAATTAGACAAATGTTCAGTTCTATTTTTAGTTTTTTTTAGAAAAAAAAGGTCAATCCATTGCGATGTTTTCTATCTCATACAATTAAAACACCCACACACAAACCCCATAACTTTAGAATAGTGCTGGGACATAAACCCCTAAATTTTGGCTTTAACGCTATTGGGATGACATAATAATGCACACAAACAAGAGTATGCATGGGTATATGTGCCTCGTCTTGTATATTTGCTCATAAATAATGAGGATTGAGCCAACTAATCCAAAATGATAATAAAACTCAGATTTATATATGTTTATAGAGAGAGAGAGAGAGTGTGTGTGTGTGTGTCTCTTTCTCTCTCTCATAATTCATTAAATTTATTAATTATAAGCATCGTATTAAAATGTGATCCAAGTTGATCGATAAAACGAATGAACCTATCTACAAGACCTCATCCGTGAAGCAAGTCATCACACCTATGGTCTCTAGCCAATCTAGTTTTATATGTATAATTTATTCATGAATGTTCCATTTACTGATGGTTTCATGTCTTTTTTATTTTAACATAGTCTTTTCAAAGATATATATGAATATTTTTATATTAATTGTTTTAATCATCATTGAGTTGATTTCTATTCGTCTTCAGTTAAATCACTTACTTTTGAATCACTATTTCAATTGGTTTCAATTCTGTTTTCAATACCTTGAATTGAGATCAAGTTGAATCTTACTTAATTACTGGGCAACTCTCTTAATATGGATTGCTTCATCTTTAGAATTGAACTCTAAAGACATCTGTTCATACCGCTCATCTGTTCATGGGTGCTAAAAATTAAATATTCTAGAATTTAAATCACACACCATTGATTAGGTTAATAAAATAGAAAAAAACACTTGAAATGTTTGTTTGGAAAAACTTATTTACTCCCTAACAATATGTTCAACAGTGTTTTTCTGCAAAACAAGATAATCTCATCCACATAGTTGCATCGGCTTGCGTAAAAATACTTCTCTGCCACTTTTTCAAACGGACATGATCATCTAAATATTGTGGGTTAAGTAAAAGACGAAAAACATAAATGCACTTTTGTTCTTATGTTGCATTATCACCTAAATGCCGCTAAGCATGATCATCTTAAATATTAATTAAATCCAATTATTACACACACGCACATAATTAATACGCATCAATTGGTCTATCTTTTGACTCTCTTGATTTCAAAAAAATAATTTCTTATAGCAAAATCCTTAAATTATTCGCCATTCTGAAGAATGATAATATAATTAATTCTACATAATCTTGTCTTCATTATTACGCAAAACAATTTTTTCTTAGCTTCTGATTTTCCCTTTTCCATATCAACCTTGTAATATAATTTCGAGCTAGATCGAAGAAAATTTAATAATCTAGATTCACTGATGGCGAAAAAAAAATCTAGATTCACCACGTCAATTCAAAAAAAAAAAAACAAGTGTGTGTATGTGTGGTGTATCTAGAGAAATGCATAAATGTCATCAGAGATTCAATTTAGAATCAAAATCTTGTTTTTAGGGAATCTACAGAACTAATTAAGGAACATTAGAAATTATTATTATTTAGTCAATATAATTTATCAAGTATCAACTATTGGGTGGGCTTCTCTCATTTTCCTTTTTCTCATTTTTTTATCAAAATCTCATCCTCACCCTTAAATAAAAAGAAATGGATGGTCCATATTTAATATTTATAAAATTAGTATTATAAATATAAATAAATTTAAAATATTATCTACATGATTTATAACTGCAATATATAAAAAAAATTAAATTATAACTTATTATAATAAGAATTTTATAAAATAGTAAATCTGAATCATCCATTACTTTATTCAAGAGTAAAGATGATATTCTGAAAAAAAAAAGAGAGAGAGAGATGAAAATAAGAAAATTTGTTCCCCACATGAATCGAGTTGGTAAGAATAATTATTCACATGATGCAATATTAGGAAAACAAGTTCGATAAGATCTTTAATTTCATAACACAAATCTGAAACTTTAATCAACCATGTGGAGACAACTCCCGTGACTTTTAAAATTTGCCAAGGAATCTCTTTAAATTTTCAAAATTGTACAACTTTTTTATGACAAAAGAAACAACTAATTGAATAAAGCCCTCATCATTAAGCATTTCTATGGCAACAATATAGTATTAGTACCTCTTAAATATTGTAGGAACAATATCTTTTTAGACCAATGTTACAGGAAATACCTACCTACTTTTGAAGTATCATATCATTCATATTTTATCCGATGAAAATTTTTAAGTGGCTTATATGTGATCATATATCATACAAATTTTTTTTTTATTATTTCTCTTTCTCCATAACATTATGATAGATATTCGTGGGATCCACATAAAAGACATTTCTAATATTTTCATTAGGTAGAGTTTGGATGACATGACACTTCAAGAATATTTAAGTATTTATCCTATGTTACATGTAGTTAATCCATGAAATTTATGTCATATCCATATATATATATAGAAAATTAAACAGCAAAATAATTTGAGTAATGATTATACGATAATGAGTTGTTAAAATAGTAACTGTACAAATAGCAACATCATTCCTTAGCTTTGGTTAAAGGCAAGCTTTAATTGTTGGTTAAAACGATTTAGGTGAAAATGACACAAAAAAACTTGAAAAATGGTAAATAATACAGAGGTATGAGAATATTTCATAATGAAAGAGAATGATTCAATTCCAAAATGGTATTTTTGAAATTGGATGGAATTGGATAAAATAGGAGAGAAAATATTAAAATGCGTCCAACTAATTTAAAAAGTTTCCAACCACCTCATCGGAGAGTAACCTATTTGGCCAAGTGTTTACGGAAAAAAGACATTATATGAGATACAAACTCCCGGGGGTGCAGGAAATTGTTGGTGTTCGGCTCATTTATTGGCTAAAAGTCATTTTGGCCCAAAAGTTTCTTCAAGGTAGAAGCTTTTCCTTTGCACGATGAGCTTCTCCTTTTAAGCATAGTAAGGAAAAAGAGAAAAGAGAGAGAATGAGTTAAAAAAAAAAAAAAGAGGAAGATAAAATATAGTCAATCACTAAAGGTATTTAATTTTATTTTTATCTTAAAATTATTATAATCAATATGAATTATTTTTTTGCCAACAATCCATATGAATTATTACATCTTGTCCTTAATATGAGAACCATATGACTTTTTGAAGAGATTATAAAAAGGTAAATAAATTACTTAATTATAATAAATAATCTGAAATACTTATGTGTACAATTAAATAAATGTAATATATTTATATACATATTAACTATTTTTGTCATTTTATTTTTGTTCGAAAATTATCACAACATATAAATGTAATGTTTATTTAATAATATGCATACCCTTTTAAGTTATTTTTTACCAAAACTTAGTTCTCAAATATTATGCAAACATTTTTTAGGTGAAGTTCCTTATATTCATTATATGAAATTTTCCAATTACACATGTTCATGTATGATATTTATGAAATATTTTCGTTTAAATATAAAATTATATGAAAAATATGATACATGACCAATGTGATTAGAAAATTCGAACAACTTACTTTTCAATGGTATTTAATTTACAAATATTTTTCTTTATTTTATTTTTTATCTTTTATCATTTTATCTTCTCCTAATTTATCACAACATATAAAATAATATATGTTATTTAATGAGATTCATGTTTTCTTAAATCATTTTCTACTAAAAGTCAGTTCTCCAATGTTTATCCAGACCAGTTTTCATTTTTACAAAAAATCGCTTCTCCAAAGTTTATCCAAACATAAATCACATTATATTTTTTAACCATTACCCAGAATTCCTTTTTCAAAATAAATTCTAACAAAAGTCACTTCTTTCACTGCTTACTCAAACAAACCCCTTATCGGTGATCGGCCATTGACTACCAACATCTTTCATTCACATATCACCAACAAATATAGTCCCCATGTCGATATTCTGATTTGAACTCACAACCTTATGAACTGTGAGCTAATTCCTTATTAACTGAATCATTATTTGTTAGCGACCACTAAGTTTTTAGTAGAAAGTGTTTTATAGTAGCATCGGATAGAATTGAACATAAAAGAGGTAGAGAGTTAAACACAAGATTAGTGTTAGGGTTTTAGAAAAATGATGGGCTCATAATTGCACAATAATAACAACAATAAACAACAAAGAATCATGATTACTTTGATTGTGGGGGGAGAATGATGAGGAGAAAGCACCTTCTTTAGTTTTAAATTGGAAAAGCCAAACCCCATTATTGTCATCAAAGAATAACGAAGCTTCTCCTAAAGCTATGCACTTTTGTTTCTCACCCTTTTTTTATATTCCTTTAAAAAAGTGTACAATAACTGAATCCACTAATAATCAACCATTTAATAATAACTCAATATATATATATATGTTCTCCATTAAATATATGTTTATTTGTCTTTGGGATTCAAGCCCTTAGCCACTTTTCACCTTTCACTTTACCATCGTCCAATTCATTTATCTTCATAGCTTTTTACCTAAATTCTGTGTGTGTGTTTGAAAATCATTAGCTTTTTTCTTTAATCTTTCACAAACCATCGAAAATCTAATATTTTTAATTAATCTAATATGTGTCCGTTAAGAGTAAACCCTCCCAACGTATGTCATCCAAGATTAGGTATGTTATACTCCTTCCAATCCTAAATTATATAATTAATTCATAGAAAAATAATTAACTTAGTTATTTATAAGAAAATTATGTTTTTTCCCAAAACACGGTCATTTAATCATTAGCATTGAATCAATTGTTATGTTAGAAGTCTTCATTAATATTTGTAATAAATAAAAATAATTGAAATAAATGGGGTTAGGTTTAACGAAATGGGTTAGAATCTTACAACTAAAAATCAATAAACAAAAATTGTCTTTAATAGTATGATACATATAGTATGTGCTTAGCAAAAAAAATAATTTAAGAAAAAATTATGAATTTGAAAGACATTATTGATTGAAGCCATATGTTTAGAATCAAAATAAATCTCTCAACTGACTCCTACGCTCAGGAAAGGAGGGAAAACTATTTATTTTCTTAAAAAAATTAGAGAATAGGAATAAAGTTTGAAAGACATTATAGATTGCTACTTTTTTTTGGTAATAAGTGTAGGTATTGTCTCAATTTAGCCATTGGATTTTATCCTTATGTAATCTTATAGTCACCTTAAAGGCATATTGGATGTCAAAAATCAAGCACCGACTATATATACGGCATTTAGTCTGGATGATTCAAAACGATATAGGATTTAAGCGCACTCTACATACTGTGTTTCCTTCCTCCCTTCACCCACTATGGGGTCCTTCAGGGTGTTAAGTCTCTAACGGCGTATGGTGTGCTCAGGCAAACAAAAAACCATGTTCTTATTTGGATTGCTTTTTTAAAAAAAAATTGCAATTCAATAATGGCCAATCCATATAACCCGACCCATGTTTCTGACATTAAATTTATGTAACAAGCTTGATAAGCAAGTCAATTCACATACTTATTCACCTCTAAATATATTATGAAAGGTAAGCAACAAGGATTGATCCATCCTTATCTCCAATTTAAGATAATGAATCGCCTTTCTTGGAATAATGATGTTGAATTATATGTCTAAGAAAACTATACAATTCCTCTAAAAAGGTGATTTTTTTCTCCAAAAAATAACTATATGATTTAAAAGAATAAACATAATCATGAAATAATCTCATAACAAATGAGCAATATGCAATAGTTAATTTCACTACAGAAAATGACAATGTGGTCCATGTTGCTCACTTATTGTTGGATTTTAGTGGTAATTATATTTTTTTTTCTACCAGGATTTTATAGCGAGTTTTCCTTCTTTAAGTATTTAAAAATAATCTTATCCAAGATAGTTTCATTAATTAAAAGTTATGTTTATTTTTTGTTTTTAAATTGAATATGAGGCCTTTGGTTGGATCATCCATTGGTGGATTCGCGTGGGCCATTATGAAGTTATGGACTTAATCTTTATGAATGACACCTTCATTTGGGCTCTGCTTTTAATTTTAATCCAACAGGGTTGAATTAACACAGAGATTTATCTTTTATAACATAATGAATCAAAATTTCAATAATTTAAAAATAATTTTATTTTTTAGAAGAATTACTCACATTTAGTGTTTAGTAGTGTATAAAAATGATTTTTTAAATAAAAAGATGCATGTGCTGAGAGAAAAAATTATGTCTAAAATTTGGCCTAAAAATATATGTTTTAACTTTTTTATTTTTTTGGGGAGGGAGGGATAAGATGTGTTGAAAAATAAATCTGAAATATCCTTATGCTGATTAATTAAAATGTCCAAAAAAAATAAAAAGACATTATTAAAACTGAAACATTAGCCACAGAATTGTTAGTTCTTGAGCTTGCATCTTAGTATATTAATAATTTATAAAGTCATAAAAATATTTATACTATTCGTGAATGATATTAATTTTTATTGAAAGTTATTGTCATGATTATATGAAGAGTTTCTATCAAAATTAAATTGTTCAGAATTAAAACACTGAATGACAATATCATAAATTAATGTGGATGTATATGCGCAATAAATGCGGATCATTATTATTATATTATTATATGGGTGGTCGATTTTCAATATAATAAAAAAAGCTTAACCATACGACCAAACAATCACCAGCAAAAACTGAAAATTCATTCTCCTTGTTATAAAATATTATATATTATTGATGTCTATAAACTCTCACCTCTTGGCATTTCATTTTCATCATCCATAACCTCTACAATGAATAATCTTTAGGGGTCATCATGCTAATAACTCAAGGGTTACATTTTGTATACTAATAGGGATTGAATTTGCCATTGATTCTATGTAACTTTTACTTGGAGTTGAAAGCCTATAAATATGACACTTTGTACCACACCTTTTGCACATCCAATGAAGAATGCATTACTTCATCTTTCTCTCTAATTCTCTCTTCATCTCTTTTATATTTCCTCTAGTTTATGACACTTTATCAGCATGAGCTCTACCAAAGGCGTATTTCCTTATCGTTATCTTAAAAATTTCTTCTTCTTCTTCTATTATGTTTTATTTAATCCATATATCTATGATAATCTAAACAATAATATGAAATTAAAGGTATTCTTTTACCGATTGTTTTATACATTAGGATCCATGGTCAAGATTGGAGATTATTATTACTTTATTTTAATATCTTTCACAAGTTTTTTTATTTATATTATTTATATTATATTATGTGGTTATTTATATTTTATGTCATTAAATTATATTTATATTTCATTTGTTTATTTATTTAACATTTGTATTTAGCTATTTTATTTAATGTTATATTCTGTTATTTATATTGTACTATTCATTTATATTATTACATCTATACATTTTTATTTATTTATTGCTCATGCACACACATATATGTGCCATATTTATTTAATGTTTATTGCAATTTATTTATATACACATTTTTTATATATACATATATATTTCCCTAGCTCCCTATATATATTGTCATCCCCCTTTATGAATATTTATTTCATGTTGTTATATTATTTATTCACACTTCATTTATTTATTTGATATTTATATTTCGTTATTTTAATTCTATCATTATTTACATTTATATATTAAGCTGTTGCATTTTATTTATATTTCATTTATTTATGTTATGTCATGTTGTTTTATCTTTTATTTTCTTTTATTATCATTTTGTTTATCTATGTTATTTATTTACTTTTATTTATTGTTATTATAATTTACATGTTCCTTATCTTTTACTTTCTATCTCTATTTATATTTCATTTTTTCCCTTCATTTTCATTTTGTTATCTCTTATTATGTTATTATTGTTTATATTCAATTATGAATTTAAATTTATCGAATTTATTTTAGTATTGTTTTAATGGCTAGTAGCCAAGATATTTTTATAATTGTGATTGAATGACTTAAAGTCACATCACAATTATAACAGTTCTTTTATAAAAGAACACTGTGGATATATACTTGCAAATGGCAAAAAAAAAATTATCATTTGAATAATCAAATTGCTACAAAATATCAAAGCCCTGAAGGCTTAATGTTCAAACGTCAAAATTTGGTAGCTTATAAAGATTTTATCTTTGGTCCAAAAGATCAACGATTGAAGGAAGTGATGATGCACTATTGAAATACAAAAAGATGATGGTCGTTATCATATTATTAAATTGATTGACAATTGAAAGTTGAGCCTTTTAATGGCATCAAAATTATAAGAAAATGTTACAATATGATGGAAAGTCATACAGAAAAATACATATCCATCTATTGGAAAAAGGTTAAATTGGTTGGTTATGAAACCATCAATAATTGGAATTTATATTGTTATATAATAACATATGTTATTTGTCACACCAAGAGCTGTTAGGGACCTAACACCTGAGGGACCTCAGAGTGGGTGAAGGGGGAAGGGAGACGCAGTAGATAAGGTGCGTTTAGAATCCCACATCGGTTAGACCCGTCCAAAGTGAATGTCTTATATGTAGTCAGGGTATGACTTTTGACATCCAAGGTGCCTTTTGAGATACTATGGAATCCCAAGGGGGCAAAACCCTATGCTCATAGGAGGTTAAACAGGGATAGTACCTCAGGATGTTACATTATTTCTTGAAGAACTATCTGCTACAAAATTGATATAGTTCATGAAGAACCGGTTTAGCTCCGGAAGAATTAACATAAATTTTTAATTTATGGGTGAAAAAATTGATGATGAAAAATATGGCCCATAAATCTATATTAGAGTTTTAATTCACTCAAAAGTCTAAAGTTAATATTCCAATTGGATTGAAATCCAAAATTGTATAGGAGTTATGAGATACAAAAACTTTCAAGTGAAATGCACCAAATAAGAAAAAACATGTTTATATGACTCACATTTGAGGGGAGGCCATTATAATACAAATATGAGTTAATTTTGTATATATTTTCATTTATGAGGGGGATTTTAAGCCTTTTGATCTCCCAAAAATGAATGTAACATCTCCCAAAATGCATGTCATATTGAATATCATATTGAAATTTTAAATCAATATGTTAGAAAATTGAAAAGTTATGGTAAACCATAAGTTTACTAATTTAGCAAATCTATTGTTGGCATGACTTGTTTGATCATCCGAGTCATATATAAGATGCAATATAATGTCAAAGATTGTATATTGACATCTATTGAAGAGCCAGAAGATCTTTATGAACAGCGTTCACATTATATATAATTCAAAGGTTATAATGTGATGCTTGTTATCAATAGAATATGAATCATGAGAAGATCATTGGTTATGATTTGAAATGGATCTCTACATTTCTGGAAATATACTAGCTTACATGGACCCATTTGATAAGTATAAAACCATACAAGTATTCAATAAATTTGATAGATACATCTATAATATAGTTACATGTGTGATTATTAGTAACTTGCAACCTGAAATTTGCAAGATTGTTTGAATAAATCATTATGTTCATGAGTGCATAATTTCCAAATTATACGATCCATAAGAATTTATTAAAGCCTCCATATATAGCTTGATCAATGCTTATGACGAGAACAAGATTATTATTTCAGTGTTGGTATATCTGACTTGATATATTGCATCAAACAAAATTCTCCCAATGAAATATGCTTTTGGTCAGAAGCTAGATATTTTCCATCGTAAATGTTTGAATGTGCAATGTTTATTCTTATTGGTCCACAATATTACACATAGATGAAAAGTTGAAATAAATGTTGGGCAAGATTCTCTTCCTTGTTTGTCTCTAAATGAAACAAAATTATGTTTCGAAAGGGATCAAATAGGTTTATGAGGCTTGTACTGCATTGTTAGTTGATTATCATTTGGAAAAGTTCTTCCACATGAGGGGGAGAAATTAAGTGGTTAGAAACGAAAATACATTGAATGCATTATTACTGTCAAATATAGATCCTCAAGTAAAAGAGTATGAACAATAAGTTCATTGAATAATGCATTTATGAGATATTATAAAATATCTTTCAGATTGAACTACTGACCTAAATGAGAATTACTAATTCTCATATTCCAACTGAAAATGCTTCAATTAGTATAAATGAAAGTGAGACATACCTGAAGCATGGTAAACAATCAGTTCCAATTATACTTTGGATAAAAAGGAGCATATAATTAAAATGAGCATATTGAGGAGGCTGGCACTCTAGAAGAGGCCAAGACATAACTAGTTCTAAAATCCTCAATAGAGGTTCAAGTACCTGAAAAGTAATATTGAGATTTTGATAAGTTATCTTGCAATGAGAAAAATAGGATCGAAAAGGATAAAGTTGTCGACAACGGTTTTGATAACAATATCATGTGATTAAATAAGGATCGTATGTATGAATCTATCATAAAAGGTTGACAGAATAGTTATTGGTCAAAATGAAAAGAAAAGGAAAAATACGCAATGAATATATTACTACGTTATTTCAATGTGAAAATTATGGACTTACAGTCCAAACATATGAAATACAAAGTTATTATATGATTTATGAATATTTATGTGAAAGCAAAGGTTTTCACAATGGTATGATGATCATAATGAGGTATATTATATTGTGGTAAATGAATAATAATTTTTAGTTCGGAAGGATATGAACATAAAATATGCCTGTATTGGATATTATTGTAGCCTAAACATATGGCTCAATGTATGTGAAATTTACATGAAAATCCTTGAAAGTTCTAACATGTTAGAAACATGTTTAATAAAATGATTATATTAAGAAATAGTATATGTTACATCTTATTTTGAAAGTCATGACTTTTACTTTGATATTTTGGTTACAAAATTGAATTTAATGGAATAGAAGTCCCTTATGATCTATTCCATGTTAATTTATATGATTTGTTGATATTTATGTTATATATTTATTATAAAAATTAGATTTCTGCATGTATACAAATTGATATGAAATTGAGATTTGATACAATGGTTTAGCATTTCCAGAAGGGATACTGGAGACTTGATGAATATACTTTAAAGATATTACATGATAACAATGTGACATGCATAATTCAACCAAAAGGAAGATATGCTCTAAAAGGCATTAGAGATTATTTGCTTGACCAGAATTCAGTATACTCTATCGAGATAAAAAGATAAAGGGTGATGTTGTTACTAGGAGGAGTAAAAGTGACGATGTTATCATGAGAAGTGATATTGATATTATTTCCAAGGGGAGTAAATATTATGATGTTCTCTTTTTTCCTTAACTAAAGTTTTATCCCACATGGTTTTCCTGGTAAGTTTTTAATGAGACAGCTTCATTATATATTGTGTACTCTTTTTTCTTTCACTAGATTTTTGTCCAAATGAGTTTTTTCTAGTAAGGTTTTGAATGAGGCACAAAAGAATTTATGGACATCCAACGGGGAGTGTTATAAAATATTATATATTATGGATGTCCATAAACTCTCACCTCTTGTCATTTTATTTTCATCATCCATAACCTCTACAATGAATAGTCTTTAGGGATCATCATGCTAATAACTCAAGGGTTACATTTTGTACACTAATAGGGATTAAATTTGTCATTGATTCTATGTAATTTTTAATTAGAGTTGAAAGCCTATAAATATGACATTTTGTACCACACCTTTTGCACATCCAACAGAGAATGCATTGCTTCATCTTTCTCTCTAATTCTCTCTTCATCTCTCTACCTCTTTTATATTCCCTATAGTTTATAACACTCCTCTTTTTTATTCTTTTTTTTGGGTCAAGAAAGTAGAAATTGACTCAAGAAAAGATCAACCTTTTCTTAAATGGCTCACCAACCCCTTCCAACAAACTTTCAAAAGTTTGCTTTTCTATTCCCCTAAACATTATTATTTAATAACTTAAATTTATTTTTAACATAGTTATTTTTTATTATAATTGTTCAATTCTTCTTTTAATTTTTTTCCATTTTTTTTTTGTGAAAACATACGTTTGATTCTTTAAGTTTACATCAAATTTCAATTTTATCCTTTAAGTTTAAAAAAATATGCCTTTAATTAGTCATTTAATCTTAACACTATTACTTCAACTTAACGGAAAATGATGATTCAGTAAATTTTATCGAGGAATATGTAATTAAATGATAATAAAACATGTTTGGATTTCAAAATATAAAAAAATTATTATATTAAATTATTAAAATTTAAACATATTTTATCTTTATTTAATTACATAATTATAATTTAAATTTATTGAGTAAGTATATTCTGTTAAAAGAAGCTAATAAAGTTAACATAAAAGACTAAAATTGTACTATTTAAATTTAAGGGATTAATCATATATTTGACATAACTTTAAAGCACCAAACTTTTATTTCTTATTTCAAAAACCATTAAAATATTTTTTTTGCAAACACTATCAATTTAAAATGTTTATTGACATTGTTAATGCTGTGGAGGAATAAAAAATATATATTTTTCTTTATATTTGAAATCAAAAAATAACATCTCTACATGCTTGTGTTGTGGGGCCAACATGGTTCCCGTGAAAGCGACACTTTCTTTATTAAACTAAACAAGGACAATACTTTATTTTATTTATAATAAAGTAATAATAATTAGGTGTTCCCTTAATAATTATTCTCTCTATGCTCACTTGCATATTTTCTTCTTCATCCTCTCTCCCAAGTACTCACTTGATTAGATGCTGCCTGGCAGTGTCACTTTCTAATTTGTATTTTTTATTTGCTTGTATCTCAATATAAGATCTACATTTTCATTAATATCAATCTTATATTAAAAATTAGAAGTATTAAAAAAATACTCATTTCATAATATACTCTTTCGGTTCTAATTATAAAAGCTAGTTAGCAGGTTGATTTTGGTATTCAATACAAGACTTCAATTAATTTTATCTATAAAATTTATCATTTAGTCCAAACTAGTTAAATTAATATATAGATTGGATATATGATGATATTTTAGGGAAATCAGGTTGCATTTGTCATAATTAAGTATTAAGTAATTTATCTACTATCTAGCTTTTTTAAATTAATTAAACAACTCTTATATTAAGATCAGATGAATACAAAATATACAGTTAAGATGATGGATTAAAGAAAATACAATAGATGAAAACGTATAATGTTGATTAAAGATGAAAACGTGTATTGCAGGGCACTGAACTGTATGAATCAATGTTTAAAAAATCAAACCGGGCATTGAATCGAGTAATACAGTGGTTCAACAATTAATGGGTTAGACTGATCAAATCAAAGTCAGACCGACTATATTAAAATAATGGAATTTAGTAGGTTATATTTTATTTTATAAAATTAATAAGTAAAACTTATAATATTATTTTATTTCACACATTTTTTAAACTTTTCAATTTAATTAAATATAAATGATAAAAAATTGAGATAAAATGAATTAATTTTATCTTATTTCCTCATAAATAAATTTTTTTAAATAGAAAATAGATAATTAAATGCTAGTTTTATTACCATGTTTGTTTTTTAAAATTAATTAGCCACATCTTCCTATGATTCCTTTTTTTGCAGTGTTTTTAACCTTGAAAATATATTTTCTAAAGTGAACCGACCAAATTGGGTCATAACCGATTTAAATTAATCTAACCAGGTTGACTCGATCGCTAATTCACCACCCCACCCTGGCCAAACAAAAAGACAATTTACCGATTTCTGGTCTGAACCGGTTGAGCTGATCCGATTTTTTGTACCATGATATGAACAGTCCTAGTCTGGGTAACGTTCTAACAAACATCCCCCTAACTCACAGCAATCATAGTCCTTAGGGGTATATTTGCAAACTAACTTATATTCTAATTGACCTTCACATACTGAGAAGTTGAGATGACAATCAATGAGAGGAGTGTAATTTATGTTTAGATATGTTTGTATTAAAAAATCAATTTAATAAAAACTTATTTAAATGAAATATTTTAATTTCAACTAACAAGTTATTGGTTGAAATATTGAGCGACCTCACTTCCATTAAAAAAACACGCAAATTCAAATATCAGACCTACTAAACAACAACCTTCATCGGAAGTTGAAATTGATTTAGGTTGAACCACATAACGTGCTTCTTTGTGATAACGTTTGAAAAAGCAAACGCAAGTTTAACAGTGTTTTTTCGCAAAAAGAGATAATCACATCCATATATTTACCTCATCTTGCGTAAAAGTACTTCTCTACCGCGTTCCCAAACGGGCACAACATCGGCAAAATTTTACTGTGTAAAATAGCAACATGTCATGTAGTGCCTCATGGGGATGTGTCTCATAATGGACAACAGAGGTCTTGACAATGGTATTATATGAGGTGTTTGGGAATCCGTTAAGACAAAAAAATTTACGGATTTCAAAAAGAATTCACGAATTTCGAGATGGTTTTTATGAATTAATAAATGGTTTTTAAAGATTTTGAGATGTTTTATCTTGACTTACGTGCACAGTTGAAAAGAATTTCTTTCCAAACATGCACATGGTGTAGAAATTTAGTGCATGTGTGCGTCAAAGAAAGAGTTTGTTCAAATATAATTGGAATATTTCACAAGAGAGAGATATATTCTGAAAAATAGTGTCTTTAAAAATTGAAGAATTTAATTATTGAAGATATATTCTGAAAAATAGTTGTCTTTTCATCTCTTAAAGAGTTTTATTATTTACTGTTCATTCGATCACTTTGTGCACCTTTACATGAGGATTTTGTTTCATGGGGAGTGCCGCGTTTCAATTATTTCTTTTTTCTTTTTGACCTGCGTTTCAATTATTTCAGGAGATACCAAATATCTCTTAAAGATAATGTATCAGAACCATACATTTTTTTTTGGGTTGATTTTTACATGTCCTACCAAAATATGGTCGGTGGTACAACATCTTCATTTTCCAAAAAGGTTGGCAATGACGATATTTTAGATAAATTATATTTATTGGAATTTATTGGACTTTTTTTGCTTTCAAACACTTACCTAGAAAATTATTATTATTATTATTATTATTATTATTATTATTAACCTCTTCATTTAGAGTGGCTTGGTCCCCACGAAACATATCCACCTCCCTCTTCCTCTGAAATTACCCCCCTGCCCTCCCTCCAGTGTTTTATTCCCATTTTCGCCATTATTTCCAAACTGGGTTTGTAAATACAATCTACCCTTATTTTATTTTTTGTTTCTCAGATTTAAAATTAATGTTTTTGATTATTCAAAGGAAAAATAGTTATTGGGATGAGTATTTTTCTGATATCACACGTATCTTAGATATTAGAATTAAAAGGATGTATCAACCACCTTAATTTTGTCTTCTATCCATCAGGAAATTTCATATTTGTAAATTTACTTTTGAGTTGTTAATATATATATATATATATATTTATAGAACAATTAAATGTAATTGAAGTTTACAAATTCTATGTTTTGTCTTATATTACTATAATTCAAGAAGGTTGCTTATTTTGTCAAGTGCTCACGTTTTCGTGAATGAATTGCTAAATATTATAAAATTATACAAGTTTACGTCACATATAATATTTAATTTTTTTAAAAAAATGATAAAATCTATCATACACATTAAAATGAAATCAAAATATGAAAATATTATTTGTTTCCTTGTTGAAAAGATTGAAAATACTACATTTCGATTTTAATATAATATTAAATTGACTTTTTATAAATAATGAATAAATTATTCAATTATATATGTTATAAAATTTCTTTATATATCATTAGATTATATGTCAGTTTATAGGTTAAGAAAATTATTTTGAATAAAATAATAAATAAATCATTCATAATTTCTTTAATTTTTCAAAAAAACTCAATTAATTTTCACATTAAGAATGTGACGTAATACTATCCAGGAGCACAGTTGAATGATATGATGAATAATATTTTAATTATTTTTTATTTTGGCCCATGACGTCCAAGTGTTCACAAGGCACCCACTTATCAGCTATCATGGTAAACCCAAGTCATCTCATCATGTGTTTGGATCAATCTCTATTGTGGGTTTGATATAAACTTTTATTATATATAAAATATAAAATTGAACTATATATTATTTTTATTCAGATTTAAACATATTTTCTTTTCATTCTATGACAATAAACAACTCTTCTGATACAAAAAGGGTGTTTAGTTTACTCATGAAAAAAAAAATTATGGATGGGTTTTGACTAAGGGATTTATTTATAAATATATTTTACAGATTTGCAAAAATATTCTTAGGTCCTTTAAAATTTGCTTGCAATTAATATTTAATTTTCAATGTGAAATGATACATTACATATACTCTCTGACCTAGTTGCTTTGATTAATGTTACTTGGTGAAAGAAAATAATCATTTTTACTACCATGAATACTTTATTTTTTTTTTCTTTTGTCCCTTTTCTAGTGCATTATGATTTGAATGTTTCTAGGCATTAAACCATCAAAAAATTTATTTGAATATGTTATTAATTAAATATAAATAGACACAGAGAAGATAAACTTTAAGCGGAATGAGAAATTTTGATAGGAGTTATATTTACTTTATTTGATGTCATGTATACCATGTACCATCAATGTCGATGAATATACATTTTGATTATTTGTAGATATATTGTGACTCTTTTTACATTGAATAACTCTTTAGTTTATCAGTAACAGTTCATGTACGGCATTTATAGCTTAAGAAATTAAGAGTCTATGAACATTCACTCTTTGAATGCATTTATAACAAAGTCTAAGGTGTCATAGAAAAATTTATCTTTATCTATAGTTGGAAATATGATGTATACCCTTGAAATTAAAAAGAGTTGCACCTTGGTCAGTAAATTTTGCAGTGAGAGATTTTTTTTGGCAACACTCCCATTTTTAAATCTTGTATTTTTTATCCAAAAAATACAAAATAAAATAATATAATTAAAAAAATTTTACTGACTAAAACATTATTTACTAATGAATAAACTGAACAAAAAATAATAACTACTATATGATATTAAAAAGCACCTTGTCTTCATTTTCAAATTGAATCTTATAACTCTTTTTTTTTTTTTGCCAAAGAATCTTATAACTCTAGAGTCTAGAGTAAACGATATTCTAATGCTAATTAATTAGAATTAGAAGTGAAACAATCCTCGTAAATTCAATATGTGAAAAATACACCAGAAATTAAGCTGGGGTGATGATGGATTTGATTCTATATTTCTACCCCAAATGTCTCAATTTGGAAATTCGAATTTTTTAAAAAACACAGAAAAATCAAATAATTGATAGAAGAAATTGAATTTTATTGAAAAGATTAATGAAATTAAATACACTAAATATTAGTTTATAAATTAAACAAATTCTTGTTAAAAATAAGTTAAAAAATTAATTTAGATAAAAAAAAGTGATAAATATAAACATTTTTAAATAATGTATTTAACTTTTTAACATTTTCAAAAAAAATCAACTGGTTATTTTTAAGTGTGGGAACTAATATAATTTGTAATATAAAACAAGTAGTTTAAAGAAAACTAAATCCAGCGCATACATTAAAATATTTATCAACAGGTTCCAAATAGAGAAATTAATAAACAAATACATATTGATTAAAATACTATTATATCCCAGTAGTAATTGATCCAATTGTCCTTAATAATCTCATTAATCATTAATAATAACCGGATCAGCTATTGTTAAAACCTTATGTTAATTTTAATAATCTTTAAAATATTTTATTCATTAATTTTTTTTTACGTGTGAATTTCTCACTATTATACCAAAGGATATTCCGTTTTTTGTCGCCCGCTGAATTGAATCCTCCTCTCTCACCTTTAGCCTTATCCATTTCCTTCACCGTTGTTCGTTAAGCCGAGAAAAGTGACCGCAAATCTAAATTTCTCTGAGGTCAGAATCGTGATTTCACTTCCATCTCCACAACAGCTTTTTATTTATTTGGTTTCTTTCTCCAGCGAATTCGCCTTCTTCTATCTTTTTGGATTCTGCAGGAGAAGCCTCTTCTTCTTCTTCTTCTTCTTCTTCTTCTTCTTCAGTTTCTTTTCTTCTTTCTCTTCCCTTCTCTTGTCGTTTCCTTTGGATCGAAGGGCCAACATGGTTAATAAGCTCTAACGATTTTTTTTGGTTGTGTAATTGTGTTGAGTTTCACGAAGACAAATATATATAGACTTCAAAAGTATGAGCTTCTTTTTAGAAGGAAAATAATAATTTATGCAATTAGAAAAGTTGTTGGAAACTAGAAGTATCCTTTAAATTTAGCTTAATTTGAAGCCAATTGGATCATTTATTATCAATTGGGTTTTGAATTTTGAGGAAGGCAATTCCAGACGAAGGTGAATTTTCGAGTCGATTGTGTTGGACGTGTATGAGGGCGGCTTTTGTTGCGTGCGTTTGTGGGTGAAATTTTTTTGGTCGTGATTGTTGTTTTACGGTGCCGTTTAATTGTGGTCGGTGGAGTGAAACGACTTAATTAGCGGCGGACGGATGGATTGCAGGGTTGTGGCCGCCGCGAATTTATGGGGTCGTGTGGGCGTTGGTGGGGTGAGTCAGATCGGAGGTGGGTTCAGCCATGAGAGCGAACACGATTTGGCGATGATGGTCAGTGACTTCTTGGAGAATGGTAGTAGTGGTGCAGAGTCTCGGTGTAGCAGTGATAGCGATTCTGGCCTCTCTGATTTTGCTCAACTTGAAGAAAAAATTAAGGTAAAACTCATCATTACTTTAAGAGGAAATTTTTTTTAATGTTCTTGTTGGTGGCAGAAGACATATTTTCTTCTTGAAGCTTTTAAATCTGAAATATATGTCCATGTGCTTAGAGAAATATATTGGCACTCTCAACCAAAGATCAAATTAGTTGGCAAGATCACCCTGGAAGGCAAAGTGTTGATCATTATATATTATATCTGTATAGATTTATTAAAACAAAGTCGTTGCTATCGGCTGTAGGCACAATTGCATGCACTTTTTTTCATCTTGCCATCATTTCCTTAAATTTGTTTTATATTGTCTGATCTTCTGTAATATCATAATTTGGATCGTGATCTGATCTACACTATTTACCTATTTAGACTTTGTCTGACGATGCAACATTCTATTATTGTGAAAGTTCTCATTTTACAAGTGTATTTATTTCGTTCATGGCGATTTTTCTTTATGCCTACTGTTATTTTAGTTGTTTCTGATCTCCTCATGTAATATAAAGTCTCATCTGTGGCTTCATGTATAGCTGAATTAAGTATCACCTATCGTTGACTTTTTTGCGTTTTTGCTTGCTTAGTTCGTCGGTGACCACCCTTGGTTTATTTATGTATTCTTGTATGTTGTCTGCTACCATAGCTTGAATATGTTGCCTATTTACAGAGACTAGTTATTGCAGAAATTGAACATAGAATATTTGATGACATGAAGAGATTTAGACTGATTTGCTCCATTCTTTCACATTATATGTTTGAAACTTGTCTAAGTATGCTATATAGGATATTCACCTATATAATATGCCTTTCCTAATTCTAAATAATGACCTTTCCTAATTCTAAATAATGTTGGTTGAATCAAAGAATCTAGTTCTTAATTTCCATTCACAATCTGTTTTCTTTGCTTCACTAGGTTGCCATATTTCAGATGACAAGTTATTGAACATAGAAGCTATTTAATATATCTAGAGTTTCATTGTAATGCATTGTTTGGCTTTTTAATGTTGGGTAAAACATCATATAGTGTATATAAATGGACATTTCAATAGGCACTTTTCCCTTGGCACGCATAAGAGGGGGTCAAAAGTGACAAATCATGCTTTAATTTTTTTTCCCCAATGAAGAAATTGTCAGAGCTTAAAAGTTCTTCTGTACCTATATTCTCTTGTCCATTTGTAATAATGTGTAGGGTACTAAGGTTTTCAATGTTGCGCTAAGATAAATTATGGAAATCAGTGGAACAAGGGAAGAGTGTCATGTAGCTATAGGCTGACAACTGATACCAATATATAAAATCTGGCTAATTGAATATGTTGCATCTTGGTTTCCATTATCGTATGTCTGTTTTTGTTTTAGTGGATTGTGGGATAAGGATTCTCTGTTCAGTCTGTGTTTACACGTGTATCAAGTTCCTAGTTTGTCTGTTGTCTTAGCTTCTGTCAGATTCTGGGGGCTTGGGGCTCTTTTGATTTTTGTAGGCGGTTTCTTATCTGTTAACTCTCATTGTCCATTGTTTCAAGTTCCAATCCATTATTTTTCCGTATTTACTTCTGGACATAAACAGGTACATAGTGTTTCAAATACATGAATTTTTAGGCTTGCCTATGCGTGGTGTTCAGGATTATAATAGGTGTCTTCAAAACTACTTGGGTTTTAATATTTAACTTTTAACACACGTGTCCAATGCGTTCCCCCTGTTTTTCTTTTCTTTCTTTTTTTTAAGTTTAAATTTCACCAGGCAAATATGCCAGATACCCCCCTACTGTTTTCCCCTGCCTTTCTTTTTCTTTCTTTTTTCTTTTTAAATTTCTTTTGACAACCATATGTCCATCCTTCTGTTCCCCTTTCCCAACAATTGTATGAACTCATGTTATGTTCTTGGGAAGAACAGAAATAGGAACCAGAGAAGGAAAAGCTTTTTGACAATATCACTGATTGTCTGTTATCTCTCATGGCACAGATCTGTAAACTTTCAGCGGTTCAGTATGAGAGTGACTTGCTATCAGTGGTTCATTCTCTTATATTGTCAATGAACAAGATCAACCTTCGATCCATCAATTCTAGTCCATGTTATGCCAGCTGTATCAGGTTCTATTTAGTGAAGCTACTGAGACTTTCTGGCTACGATGCTGGAGTTTGTACATCCAAATG
>JANTPZ010083907.1:0-11176 GCA_025593235.1 Vachellia pachyceras
AGAGGAAATAACATGATATATAGGCCTTATTCTTGGTTCCACAATGATCCCTAGAATCAAGCCCATTATTACATAGAGCAATTACACGGAAAGATAGGAGCAGATTATGAACAGATATCTGCCATGATCTAAGGCACACAAATAGGAAAAATACAATTAGTTGACTACACCAAACAGTAAAGTTTAGATGGGCCCAAGGCCCAAATCTATCTTCAACAGATATAAAAGAAATAAACTTGTGTGGGGATTATTAACTTTGCTGTTTTTCTTTAACTATATTTTGAATGCTCATTATCTCGTGTGGGGATCACACGACAAAAAGGCTCTCAATCGTTTGGTGTAATGCCACAAAGGAGAAAAATCTCATGCGATTGATGAAGCTAGTCAGGTTATGAGTTTAGTGTCTCTCCATGTGTAGGAATAATTTAATTTGTGAATGACTATACAAGTATCTTGTCTAGTCGATTTTTTGTGGCTGCCAAATGAGGATGTCAGTATAGCTGGGGAAGCAAAATTTTCAGCTTGTGATACCTGGTCATCGGGAACATATATATTGTGACCCTTAAAAGACAACCATATATTCAATTAGGGGGAAAACAATGATCCTAGAGAGGGCTGGAGAGGAATGCACCATTCTTCTATGTTTCATTAGACTTGATATTAAGGGTAGGCCTGATCCTAATCGGCTGGTCCTTCAAGGGTTGGGCTAAGCAAGGGTCAAGTTGTCCAGTCCAGAAGAAATTGTCTTGCATATGGCAAGGTCATAGATCATAGGGTTGCAAGTTTAAATTCCACTATTGATGTGAAGATTTTGTTGTTGGGTGATTGATTTATAAATACTTTTGGTAGCGTTCTCTAAACCTAGAGGCATGTTCAAGCTCTGGTGAGTTTCTGAACTTAAGTCACTTGAACTTTTTTTGTACCAAAAACATAAGCTGAACTATTTTTTAAGGAAAATTTACTATTAGGCTTCAGCAAAAAAGAATTAATGAGCAGAAGTTCCCAAAGATTGACAAATTTACTCTAAGGTTCCAAGGGACCTTTTTGTAATTAATTCCAATTGTGAATTTACTAAAATGTCCCTAGTGAATTAAAAAGTCATAAAGTGGCAACGTACAAATCAGTTTGCAAGGGAAAAGCTGGCCTTTGTTGTGGACGAAGAACCGGATTTGAGTAGCATGATGAGAAAGGTGAGGTGTTCATGGGTTGACTTTCACCATCTTTATTGATGGGTTTTATGTTGATTGTGTAGTAACTTGCAAAGAGAGCTCGGGGTTTTTGTTCATATCTTCCCTAAAACATGTAGAAGTTGTGGAGTTCTCTGTTGGTAATTTTTCAGTTGGGTTTTAGTGATTTGTCTTCATTTATTGTTGTCAACTTTGAAGTGGAAATTAGTAATATGCAAGGTGTAGTATGTGGTAATGGTTGAAAAGGGTTTGGGTAGGTTGTAAATGTTATGTTGTGAAGTGGGTGTTATGTGCTCTGTTATGCTGTTATAAGTGGCATGTCTCCAAAAAAATGGTGTTGGAATATTCATGAATGTGAAAGTGGAGCGGTTTGAAGAGCTGGAGTCAGAAGGGTAAAATGCAACTGCTAAGGTTGTTAGTAGAGGCATCGACTGTTAATATAGCTTTCGAGATTGTTAATGACAACTGTTTGGTTTTAGTATAAAATGGGGTTGGGTATATGAGTATTAATATGATTAGTTCTGTTGTATTCTTTTATAGTTGTGATGTTTGAAGGCTGACTAAGATAAATGTAATGTATAAAGTGTGGCTATAATTGCAAAATATTTGGGCATGGTGTAGCATGTGTCCTATTATGGGGTGGTGTGTCCTCTATTTTGGTGATGTTCCTGTTCTGTTTTTTATGTAAGATGATGATGGAATGCAGATAAAGTTGCAGTGGTGATAAGTAATGTAGTTGTTGACATAAACAACAGTAACGACAATTGTTAATGTAGCTTCGGAGATTGTTAATGACAAGTGTATTTTGACGGTCGTCTAAGGTGGGAATACCCGCGGGTTGGGCGGGTCAGCCCGCCAACAACCCTCCCAACCCTCCCCCTAGCCCGCTAGCTTTTTTTTATTTTAAATTTTTTTATAAAAAATAATTTTTTTCTATTTTTTTATCCAATTTTTTTAAAAGATTGTATATTTTCATGATCCTCTTTTCAATCTCATCAATAAGTGTGTAATATTTTTCTAAAAATAGAGTTTAATATTACTTTTTCTTTTGTAAAAAAATATTGAGATGAAAAAATGTATAAAATGTATTTAAAAAAAATTAAAATAGTGGGTTGGCGGGCTCAACCCGCCTAACCCGCGGGTTGAGCGGGCGGGCGGGTCGGTAAACTTGTCAGTGTTAGGTCCAACCCGTTTTTCCAACTCTACGGTCGTCAATGCTAATGGTGAACAAGTTATTTGTGAGTAGTGAAGCATAGACATGCATTTGGAGACTAGTGAAATGCGTTTTGTTATAGACATGTGAAGGAGAATTTTAGCGGTGAGTGCGTCAAGGTCAATAGAGGCAAGGGAGGAACTAGTGGGAATAGCAGGAAGAATGAGTGAACGATACTTCATGCAATTGCCTATGCAAGGTATAAAAATGAATTCAATGTTGCTTTAAGGAGACAAATCATTGTCTTTTCCATTAGGTCATTCGGTTGAAACCCAAGGACATGTAGAAAGATGGGCACAATGTAAGGAGACTTAAGATGTTTGTCAGGTGGTTTTTTTGTGATTGGTGGACATAGTAAAGTTTGTGTTATTATCTGTGTCACGGTTAGTGCCTCTGGATGTGGGGTGTCATGATTCGTCACATGACTCGGTAATGTTGCATAAATCTTCTATTGGGCAGCCACTAAAGTAATTATGGACATGATTACACAAAAGCATGAATACACTTTATTGCTGGACATGCATAACCGCAAGGGATCCTGCTCATTTGTTATGCCTTGCACGTGTATTTGTGTGACACTAAATCAACACTTAGACAGATGACTCGGTTGTTTGCATTTGTTTCAACATTGCCTATGCGAGGAGAATGCATTAACTATGCTTGACTCGGTTGTTTGCAAACTCCACATTTTCTATTGAAACATATGCAAACAATCAAGTCATCCGTCTAAGTTTTGATCTAGTGTCACACAAATGCACATGCGAGGCATGTCAAATGAGCGGGATCTCTTGCAGTTATACATGTTCAGTAGTAAAGTGTATTCATGCTTCTATGTATTTATATGTGCATAATTGCTATAAAGTGGTTGTCCAAGAGAAGAAATATGCAACACTATTGAGGCATGTGGCGACTCATGACACCCCATGTCCAGAGGCACTAACCGTGATACAGATAATAACACAAACTTTACTACGTCCACCAATCACAAGAAGGCCACCTGGCAGATATGTTGAGTCTCCTTGCATTGTGCCCATCTTTCTACATCTTCCGTCTCAACCGAATAACCTAATGGAAGAAATAAAGATTTATCTTCTTTAAAGCAAGATTGAGTTCATGTTTATACCTTGCATACGCAATTGCATCAAGCATCTTTAATGCATTCTCATTGCTATTCCCATTAGTTCGTCCCTTGCCTCTATTGATCTTGATGTACTCGTCACTAAAATTCTCCTTCGCATATCTATAACAAAACGCATTTCGCTCTTCTCCAAATGCATGTCTATGCTTAATTGCTCTCAAATCTTCCTCCTATATGAAGGAAACATAGTATATTCTTCATAGACGTGTTCGTCATTAGCATTGATGACCTTCAAAATACACTTGTCGTTAACAATATTAAAAGCTACATTAACAACTGTCATTTCTGTTGTTAACAACCTCATTAGCTACAATGTTTGACATCATTGCAACTTCACATTATCTGCATTCCATCCTTCTACGTAAAAAAACAGAGCATGAACAACATCAAAATAGAGGACACATCACCCCACAACAAAGCACATATGCTACACCATTCTCAAACATTTTGCAACTATAACTACACTTTATACATTACATTTATCTTGGTCATCATTCAAACATCACAACTATAAAGGAATGCAACAGAGCTAATCATATTAATAACCCACACACCCAACCCCACTTTATACTAAAATCAACCAGTTGTCATTAATAACCTTGGAAGCTATATTAACAACAGTTGCTGCCTCCATTAACGATCTCAGTAGCTGCATTTTACCCTTTCGACTCCATCTCTTCAAACCATTCCACTTTCACCTTCATGAATATTTCAGCACCATTTTTTTCAGGCACACTACTAATTGCATAATAGAGCACATAGCACCCACTTCACACCATAACATTTACAACCTACCTAAACCCTTCTGAATCATTACCACATACTACACTTTGCATATTACTAGCTTCCCCTTCAAAGTTGACATCAATTAATCGTCAAAGCCCAACTGAAAAAAAGATCAACCGAGAGCTCCACAACTTTTACATGTTTTAGGGCATATATGAACAAAAACCCCCAACTCTCTTTGCAAGTTACTACACAATCAACATCAAATCCATTAATAAAGATGGTGAAAGTCAACCTATGGACATTGTATCTTTCTCATCACGCTACTCAAATTCGATTCTCCTCCATCCACAGCAAAGACCAACTTTATGTGCGTAAACTGGTCTGTACGTTACCACTTTCTGTCTTTTTAATTCACTAGGGGCATTATAATATATTCACAATTAGAATAAATCACCAAAAGGTCTTTTAAAGTAATTTTACAAATATTTGAAATCTTTTATTCATTAATTTTTTTTTTTGGTGGAAACTCATGGTAAATTTTCCTTTTTTTAACCAATGAAACGATAGTCTCTTATAATATGAAAAAACAATGTTTTAAATCTATGAAAAAACAACGTTTAAATCCCAGTAGAAGAGATGTTCATATTTAGTATCTAATAATATTTTGAAGTCAAATGTTTTTAGTGGGGGATATTGGTAACTTTAACAGCTAGTTTTTACATGCATACTCTCTGCAGCACCTTAACCCTCTTAGCCACGTCATCATCGGATCACTTTCATCCTCGTCCCGAGCCACACATCCTGTCACTTTTCCATGGGTCTTCGTCGGGGATTTTGGCTACTCTGTCACTTCTTCACTGATCAATAAGGTCGCTCTCTGATGTAGTTACCGGGAGGATCATAGTTCCAGGTCATGAACATGCCCTTCCCGCCGAAGCAATTAATCTTAGCACACCCTACCCTCATCGTCGTCTTCCACACCACCAGCGACGGTGACGAGATCTCCGCCGGAGAAGCCGTGGGGCTTCGAGGAGTATCATTCGGAGGAAGAAGGAAGTGAGTTGAGCGAAGAGTTCGTTTGGTGCAGAGATCATGAATTGAAGTTGAAAATGGAGGGAATTTCGCCAATTGGATATTCAAAATTCAGGTAACATCGTATTAATATTTTGCTAAATTACAAAAACTTCGTCAAAAAATAACACTAAAACCGATTTTTATTTCGAAGTAAATGCTAAGATTATCTGCCATATACATGACGAACTTAGCAATGCTTCTTTTTCTTCAAGGGATATACCTGGTAACAATTTAACTATTCAGTTCTCTCTGTTTTTTTTTTTTCAATAAGTTATACATTTGAAGGATTAATTAATACCCAAAAAAATTTAAAGACAAAAAATTACTTAATTGAAGCATTATGCGCTTTCTCTAGGTGTATATACTTCCTTCTACTCTAAAGATAAGCTTACGTTTGTAGTGTAAAAATGGAGGTTTATATTTAAAGTCGGATAGAATATTTTTTTTAACTATTCATGTAATTTGAGGCCATAGGGCTGAAAATGAAACTTTTTAGATAATTTGGTAAGAAATCTATATTTAAAAAATTTATCAGTGAGAAGGATAAGAATTTAAGTACCATTATTTACTGTGTATACAATATTGTTAAGTACCTGCACATTTCTCGTTTACGAAAACATATAAAATAATTCTGGCTAATAAATTGTTTCAATCAAAACTTTTTCTGCTGATTTACTCTCCTTGTTTCGCTATGAAAATCCTGTGCTCTGGGGATGTGGGGTTAAGGATGGAATTAGGGAGGTGGAATTGCAAATCTTTGGTTTTGAGATGGAATTGGTTTTGGTGGAATTGAGGCTATTATTCCACATGAAATTGCAAATCTGTGTACCAAACATGCATTCACGATGGAATTCACCTCCAATTCCACCGTACCAATAAGTTTTTCAATGAATAATGTTATCCTGAAAGTTTTAAAACATGAACAATTTTACCCTCAGCCACTACCAGTGACTTTCTTCCTCACCCACGACAACTGTCAGCAACCTTCAGCAACCCACGACCATGGCAACATCAGATGGTGACCTTTAGCTTCTTTGATTTTGTTTTCTTCCTTCATTAGATCGACGTCGAGTACCCCGGCAAAGATAACCTCCAGCACATACCCCATTGTCGACAGACACTTACCCCGCAACCTCCTTTGACCTTCAATGAAGATGGAATGAAGAAGAAGAAGAAGATGACGACACTATAGCGAGGATGAAGGCGAGGCGAGGATGAAGTGAGGATGAAGACGAAGGCAAAGCAGGTATGCAACAGTTCCGGCGAAGGCACTGGAGAGGCAAAGACGAAGCGAGGATGAACTAGTTTTGGTGACCTTCGATGGAGGTTTTTTATCAGTTTTTCATTTTAAAATATAAAAAGGCATTTTAGTCTTTTTATATAAAAATTAGATTCCATTTTCATAATATACAAAACGTACTTGTAAAATTCCATATCCATCTTCATTTCCATCTCTATTTCCATATCCATTTCCATCAAAATCAATTATGTGTACCAAACGGGCCCTTATAGGGTTTACATTGAGATTGAGATGAAACTTCCAATACTAAAATGGTCTTTATCCCATTAAATAAAGGGTTGTAGCACAAATTTATCCTAGAAGTTTTTTAGGAGCGATGTTACCCTAGAAGTTTTAAAATAGAGCAATAGTACTTCTTAAGGTTAAAAAAGTTAATAGTCAATATCAACTATTTAATTATCAACGTTAGTTTTTTAACGAAATGAGATAATATTTGTCCATTTTGAAATTTTCAAGACAACATTGCTCTTAAAAAAATTCAGAATAACATTGCTACTGAGAGAAAACTTTTGGAGCAGTGTCTAGCTAACTTTTTAATCTCCTAAAAAAAAGGTTAGTTAACCCTTTTATTAATAGTAGGTTGTATGATTTATTTGCATGAGCAGTGTCTACCTCTCGTTTTATTTAATTGACATGCACACATCTATATATATATATATATATATATATATATTCAAAGGTTTCATGGTAAGAGTAAAAAAATGACCAGAGATTTTATTAATAGGTAAATCTACACGGTGGAAATAATAATGTGATCGATTACAAAATTGAAGATGGAACTTGAAGTGTCTCTTTCAACAAATTAGGTCAGGAATCCTTTTAAATCAAATAATAACTATGGTCTACATTAATCAAAGTCATTAACTTTATGAATGTATGGTTTGGATATAATATGTTGCAATAATATATTCAAAAGTGTGGCAAGCACACGCCACTTTGACAAATATTCAATGCAACATTCTTTCTGCGATTTGTTTTCTCTGATTTATGAATCTGCTTAAAACCTTTCTCAAAGTGGTCACTGCCTTGATGACTTTATTTTAATTTGGGATTAATTGAAGGAAGATTGATTAAAAGATCCAATTTAAAAATTTTATTGATTAGAAGGAAAGATATTATCCATTGTTACATACATGCATGGAAAGTAGCGGTTCTTCAATTCAAGTATAAACTCTGGTCAATAAGATTTTTAAATAGATACTTTTTATGGATTTTTCTATTAATTTATTTAATTTTAATTACTTTTCTCAAATTAGGCTGCTTAGTTGCTTTGGGATAGCATTCATAGAGAGATGGTGGTTTTGTGAAGCATCAAATCTAAAACCTCTCTACTTTTGAGTTATACTAATAAATTGGGTCTTCATATTATTAGTAACAAAACTTAAACTTACGCCTTTATGAGTTATTAAGTCAATACTTAATAAACTAAACCAACTTTTGTAGATTTATTTAAATCAAAGTTAAATTATTAAGATTAAGTGTTAATTGCCTTTATTTGTTTTAAAAGAGCAGAATGATAAGTACTGCTTTGTAATAACATCACTTTACTCCCCAAAACATGGAAAAAAATCCAAACAAATAAATAAATAAAGAAATCAATCAACATATATTAATTAATGGATGAATCACTAAGATTTGAAAAAGAAAGATCCTAAATGAGAAGAGTTTATATTTATGCTCCATAATTGAACTATTAAATTTGAACGGCTTGTGGCTTTCGTGTGGAATGCACACTTCTCCAATTTATTTAATATATACTATGACACACATTCCACCTCAATTAATTAATTAATCCCTTGACTAATTAATATTTATGTGCCACTATGCCACTAATATATATATATATATTACCATATGAACTCCACAATAGCCTAATAAAGTAATGGTAATTTTGGTGAACAAAATCTCTCCTTTTCTCTTTCGTATCTTTCTATATATATATATATATATATATTCGTGTGTCTGTGGAATCTTTATTTACTTAGCAAAAGGAAGATACCAATGTTCTGATTGTATGTTTTGCATGCTCCCGCACATACATTTATACACATATTTGGTATTTTTTAGATTTAATAATTGTGGAAGAAAACATTTAATAAATATAATAGATTACTTATCTATCTATTCATTAGGCCTTTAATGATTTTTTTACCTTATTCTTTTAAAACATCAATTACGATAAATATACCACCTTCGATCTTTAATATAAAAACAATTAAATTTTTTAAAAGATTAGTGAAACTTAACTTATATATTTATCATTTTTCTCCAAATTAATTTTTTTACTCAAATTAATGTTATAAATAAGTAATTTATTTTTTTTAATCTCCCAAAAAAAATCATTTGGCTATAAGACTTAATAAAAAAAAATACATAATAACTTATGCAACCAACAAATATATACTACGTACCTAGAAATAAGGTTCATATTGAATGCTTACACACACACACACACACACACACACACTGTTCGTCCTGAACAAGTTCTGGTATTCTCCTCTTACATACATATGCATAAATAATGTTGAATTAATCAAATTATTATATTATATAATTATGAATTATTAATAACGCACCATCATTATGGTCAGATTTACTCGTTCATTAATTAATCCTCCACTTTGTTGTTGCTTAGTGCCATCCACACACACACTGTCCTTTTTCACACATGAAAAAAAAGAAATTAGGTCCACTTACACTTAGTTATGAATTATGATGATTTTCTCTATAAATATCCTCCATTACAAGCGTATGTTCTCCACAAGCTCTCTTGATTAATTAACTTCCTCACTAATCCCATTTTGCAGCATCAAATATCCCTCACAGCCTTCTTCTTCTTCACTGTGTCATGGCTTCCTCTAGCCTTTACAGCAATGGAACTTCACAAAATGACATGGTCATAGAGATTCCCAACCATCATGCAAATGGAACAACAACTCATCAGCCAAACCCTAATCCTAAGCCTAAGCCTACTAGTCTGACCTCCATCGAAGAAAACCCTAACAAGGACGAAACTGACTACTCTCAGAGGGCACAATGGCTCCGTGCCGCCGTCCTGGGAGCCAACGACGGTCTTGTCTCCGTCGCCTCGATCATGATGGGCGTCGGAGCCGTGAAAGAAGATATTGCAGCCATGCTTCTCTCAGGTTTCGCGGGGCTAGTCGCCGGAGCTTGCAGCATGGCGATAGGAGAGTTCGTGTCCGTGTACACACAGTACGATATAGAGAAAGAACAACTCAAAAGGGAAGGAGAAGGTGATAATAGTAATGAGAATGACGAAGAGAGGAAGAAGAAGCTGCCAAGTCCATATCAGGCAGCATTAGCATCAGCACTAGCATTTTCTGTAGGAGCAGTGGTTCCATTGCTAGGAGCTGTGTTCATAAGAGACTATAAAATTAGGTTAAGTGTGGTTGCCATAGTCGTGAGCTTGGCCTTGCTTGTGTTTGGGGTCGTTGGAGCTGTTCTTGGTAACACTTCTGTGAAGAGGTCATGCATTAGGTTTATCCTTGGAGGTTGGGCTGCCATGGCCATCACTTTTGGCCTCACCAAGTTGATCGGAGCAACCGGGCTTTGAGGATATATATATATAGAGAGAGAGAGAGAGAGAGAGAGAGTTAATGATATATATAATAAATGTGCAATAATATATATATATCAAACGCATGTTGATATATATATATACTGCAGGCATAATTGTAGCACGTGTGTTGGTCTCGATCTTTGTTAAATTATGAGTAACAAACTGCGCAAGTAGTGTCATAATTGTGTTATTAAAAGAGTCCATAAAGAGAGCAGAGACCCAAACTCCATATAGATCTGCCGTGTGGAAAGGAACACCATCAACAACATCAACAGCTTCTCATCAACCCTAGAAGATTCAGATCAGCACCACCACCACTTTCCCAGCTCCAAGCCACCAGATGAGATCTGTAGCAAGATAATCTACATGATAGAACTTATGTTAGGGAGGTATTGGGCAACTAGCTTAAAGTTTGAGAGGGCTATGTGTAATTTAGCATAAATATATATATAAAGGATAAAACTTATACATGTTATGTTGCTTGTATATATTGTATCAAATTCTCTAATATTAAACTGGCCAAAAAACGGGTTCTCCCGTCATATATGACTATGTATCATATTTTTTAATGTGAATTTATAATTAAATGATAATGTTTCATTAAATAGTATACATGGCTAGGTGTTATTAGAGAAATCTACATGATAAATATAAGGAATTTAATCTAAGTATACTCTATATATAAAATTCCCTTTTTATTTATAGAGAATTTTGTGTAAATAACAATATGAAAAAATACAATTTTGTAGGAGTTTAAGAATACCAACTACTATATTGTCTACGGCGTGAAGTAGTTAATTTTGTCATATAATTAAGACAGCAAAAATATATAATAATTTATAATATCATTTAATCAAATTAAATGAGATCAAAATTAGTCTTTCAACAATATTCTATTTTTTATCAACCCTTTTTTGCCAATCGAAATATAGAGAAATTTAATTTTGAGTGAGAA
>JANTPZ010083908.1:0-31405 GCA_025593235.1 Vachellia pachyceras
CCCGCCACCAAGGAAGAGGGTTGGCGGGCTCAGGCTGGGGTTTCCCAGCCCGCCACCAGGGAACCAGCCCGTCAAAATATTTATTTTATTTTATTTTTTTATAAAAATAATTTTTTTACTTTTTTTACCCAATTTTTTATAAGATTGCATATTTTTATGATTATCTTTCCAATCTTATCAATAAGTGTTCACTAATTTCCTAAAAATAAAATTTAATATTATTTTTTTCTTTGTAAAAAATATTGGAATTGAAAAAAAGCAAAAAAACATATAAAATAATTTTTTTAAAAAAATAAAAAAGAGCGGGTTAGGCGAGCTGGCCCGCCAACCTGCGAGTTCACCTTGACGGGCTGAATCAGCCTGTCAAGGTTGGCGGGTTGGGCCCGCGGGCCCAACCAGTATTCCCAACCCTAGGTTTGGCTGTTAAATAGTCAAATCTAATTGATTTTAAGTTTATGCTATGGTTGGTTTTCTTGAAAAAGGCCATTACTACTGATCAACTAAGGGGTGATGAAGAGTATGGAGAAATATTGGAAGACGTGCGAGATGAATGCTGCAAATTCGGTATGCATGTTGTCTTATACATGTTTTGTCACTATGATTTCTGCTTTGAGTAGTACATGTTATGCCAACACTGTCACAACTGCTAGATGCCATAAAATTTTGTTTCTCAGTTTGTTTTCTCTGTTTATTTGGTAACAAAAGCATAGTTTCTAACAAAGGAGTTGATTTACAATGTCACATGAAATAAGGGAAGACCTTTAGAAAGAAGTCTTGACTTCTTTATTTCAAGTTCATGAGCATTCTGAAGAGTCTCCTACAAAAAACAATGAATGATGTGAAAAAAACTTTCACCATACAAACATTATCCCCATGGCCAATTATATGTAAGTTTAATGATACAATGTTAATGGTTAAAGTTGTCGCCTTGTCGGATGTCAGAATGAATGTAAATGGTTGTAGGGAAATCTTATTTGTGGGATACAATTTGATGTTTGCAGTTCCAAGTGGTAAGCAAAATACTTTCAATGTAATTGCATGTCATTGGTTATTAAGCAATAGAGTTCATAGTTGTTGATTTACCATTAAATGTTAACTTTTTTGTTACAACATTAAATGTTAACTTTGTTGTGACAGTGTTGGGGCCACTTATGTAGATATATTGTATTGACGGTGATTATGATATGATATCTTTTTTTAATACAATGAAATGAAATCTATCCATGCATCACACAGGGAAATAAATTCTAGTTTACTTTTAAAGCTATTCGCAAAGGTACAAGCTAATTTTAGTGATCTCACGTATGAAGTTATTAAAGAAAAAGGTAAGCATTAAAAGTATTAAAATAGATTAAAAACATACCGACATACGAAGTTCCAAAATTAATAACACGGTGTAAAATTTTTAAATTGCAAACTCGCATTATATTTCGCTATAAACTAAAAATCAATGCATGAGTACTATCAACATGCGTTAATTTGAATTGAAAGAGTTATTTCTATTTAAATATGGAGCATTGAGTTTGAATACGTTCAAATATAGAGAGCATTCTTTAAAAGAGTTGTTTTTAAATGTACCTAACAATGCTCTAATGTCACCTAAAAAAATATAAGGGTAAAATTTTACCAATAAAGTTATAGTTGAGGAGCATCTGGCACTATAAAGTTTTCGAGGGTGCAAAAATACACATAAAACTTTAAAAGGGTGCACATTTGACAACACTAACAGATATCAGTCAACGGAGCTTAACGACGTCCACGTTGGCTACACAGCGAGGCACGCAACGAAGCAAGGCGAGGCAGCCAACGAATCAGAGTGGGGTCTAGAGACATCGGGTAAAGGAGTGAAGCAAGTCGAGGACGGCTGGAAAAGTCGAGAGAGATGAAGGGAAATGCGATGAGCTAAAGCAAGAGCGGCGAAGGGGTTGTCGATTTGAGGAACGGATAAACAACATGAGGCATCGAGAAGCGAGAAAGGAAGCAAAATTTCCCCGAGAAAAGAGGGAATTTGAGGTTACATGGAGGAAAAGGGGAATATGAGGTTACAGTGTTGTTTTCAACCGATAAAAGAGGGAATCTACAATGTAAATATCAGTTTTGGCAAAAAAGTTGTTGTTTAATAGTGTTTAAAGTAGAATATGAGGTTACAATGTTTATTATTTATTTGTCGTTTTTCATTGTGCATTGTAGATGGCAACGAATGGTGGGGACAATAGGTTGACGATATGGATTATTATAACAAGGAGCTTGAGAGAATGTTGTCCTTCACGAACAGAAGAACAGATATAGATATTAACAATCCGGAGCTAACTACGGAACATAGGCGTGTACTGTTATTAAAGAAGGTAAATGATTTATATACTTTGGTTAAGGATACTTGGGAAAGTAATAAGGTGGATTTGAGTGAGGGACATGCTAGTGTGGCTGAAAGTATTCGATTTAACCGGGTTGTGGGTGAAGGAAATGTGGGGAGTGAAACTGAGAAAGGGAGTATGGACGAAGGTGTTGGGAATGATGGGAATGAAGGGAATGTGGGCGAGAGAGATGCAGAGGAAGATGCAATAAACTTTACAGGAGGAGAAGATAGGGTTGAGAACAGAGATGTTGATGGATTTAATGATATAGCTGAACTTGGAATTGAAAATGAAGTAGTATGTGAATAATGGGAAAACTATGATGTTGGATATAAAGGGAAAGAAGTAGTATGTGAATCAAATAGTGAAGTTGAGGATAGTAAAGATGGGAGTTATAGTGCATAAACTGGAAGCCCGAACACTAAAGAAAGTGTGGAGGATAATGTTGAAATAAGTGAAGGGTTTAAGTCAACTGATGATGATGAGGAAGAGTTGGCCTCATAAGTGATGATGGGCCTTCACATGAGGTGCTTAGACAAATTGATGGGTCAGGTAGCAGACCCTTTCATGTTGGACATGACATTTGTTGACAAAACAGAGCTTATTAGGGCTATTGATGGGTATGTCATTGAGAAGGGAGTGAATATCAGAATAGTGAGAAGAGGTTAGTGAAAGCTCTATGTGCAGTGGGCTACCCATTCTTGTTGTATGCAAGCTGAGATGGAGTGAATGCTGGTTACATGATGAAGACTTTATTATGAGCATAGCTGTGTTAGGGTTAATAAAAACCCTATAGCTAATATGAGGTGGTTGGCTGAGCATTTCAAAGAGAATGTGCAAGAAAGACCTAAGTACAGGATACGTGAGATGAAAAGGGATGTAGAGCGTGAGTTGAAGGTGTATGTAATTTTTCACAAGTGCAAGAGGGCAAAGAGGAGGATAGTGCAAGACATAAATGGGAGCTTTAAGGATGAGTTTGCTAAGTTAGAAGCATATTTCAATGAATTAATAATATCAAATCCGGGCTTTAATGTGCGAGTTGACTTAAGAAATGATGCATTGGAGCAAGGGAGAGGAGTGTTTAGAATAATGTATGTATGCTTCAATGCTTTAAAGGTACATTTTAATATGCGTATTGTATTTTCAATTGTTGTATCTACATTTTAATATGCGCATAGTATTTTCAATTTTGCTTCAATTTTGTTTGGTGTTGATGGTACCGGCTGGAAATAAGGGTGTAGGCCTCTGATTGGGTTTGATGGTACATTTTTAAAGGGAAAAGCCAAAGGAATCTTGCTAACAGCTGTTAGTGTTGATGCCAATGACTCGCTATATCCTTTAGCATTTGATCTATGCGAAAAAGAGACTAGGTTAAACTGGAATTGGTTCCTTAGTTGATTCAGATCTCTTTGGACCTCCATACTGGTGCTACGGTTACAGTGATGTCAGACATGCAAAAGGTACTCAAGTGATTTTGATACAGTCTCATTGATGCCAATGATGCATTTTTCTGTCTTGCAGGGATTCGTACAAGCTGTTTCTCAGGTGCTCCCTGATGCAGAGCATAGACTTTGCGCAAAGGCATATTTATGCCAATTGGAGCAAACAATAGAGGGGTAATGAGTTGAAGAAAATGTTTTTACTTGTGCATGGAGTACATTTCCAGAGCAATTCAACGACAACCTCAAGGCACTTGGACGTATAAGGAAGCAAGTAGCTAAGGCTGCAATTTCATACAACCCGAGAGCTTGGGTAAGGGCCTATTTCACTGGTAGATGTTTGTCATGGGAGGTAGACAACAATATGTGCGAAAGTTTTAATTTATGGATCCATGAATATAGATATTTACCAGTCATTATGATGTTTGAAGGAATTAGGATAAAGATTATGGAGAAGTGGGATCAGAGTGAAAAAATAGTTAGTAGTTGGAAGGAAAATTATAGTCCTAAATGCTTTGAACCTTTTAAGACCGATAAGATGTTAGTTGTAAATTGCAGAGTTTTTTTAATAGGGATGATGGTTATGAGGTGGTTGAGAGACAAGATAGGCATACTATAGATTTAAGTAGAAATCAGTGTATATGCATGGCATGGGATTTAACTGGAATCCCATGCTAACATGGTATATGCGCCATGTATTATGTCAAAACAGATCCTTTAACCCAAATCCTATATTATTACCATAAAGACACATACATTGCCAGCTACCGGACAAAATTTCAACCTACCAACTTCAAGTGCAAAGCAAATGCATCATTAGAAGCACCAAGCACAGATCTATTACGGGTAGTGAAGAGATAATGTGACTTATGCATTTTGTCCCAACTTATGTAATTTGTCCTTGCCAACTTGTGTATTTTGTCGTTGTCAACTTATGTATTTTGTCCATGGGATTATCATTAATGTATCTTGTCAATGTGTACTCTTATGTGACATTTTGGGATTATCATTAATGTACCTTGGCAACATTTGTGACCTCTTCTGTCCATGGGATTATCATCATTTTGGGATTATCATTTTGGCAACATTCGTAACCTTTTTTGTCCAGCTAATATTATGTTGTCAATGAAGCAAAATTAATTAGCCAAATGCTAACACATTCAAAACTAGTTACCCAAATGCTTCCACAATCAATATAGGACAAACTTTTGTAAGTTCTCTTATCATAACATATTACAAACCTACTAATGCATGCTTACACAGTCTAATCCTAAGACATGACATAAATATTACAAACCAAAACCATGAAACAAACAACAAAGTCATGTCTATCTTCAACTTCATCTGGCCTTTCTAATTTCTCTCTCATTCATCTCATGGCTACGTTTCAGCTTCCTCACTTCAGTACGTACCGTATCATGCTCTTCAAAGAACCTGCGCCTATCGTTCCCCCTTTGAAGCATGTTATTTTCATCAAAAAGTCTATCAATATCATTAAGCAATTTGTTTATAACACTATTTGCTCTCTCGACAAATTCAACGTCATGCCAAGCAAAGTAGTCACACTCGCCATCCTGTTTATGTACACATACACTTTAGCATTCAACAACTAACATACCCAAAACACTTGCCAAATTTCACCCATTACCTGATAATAGTTGCGGCATCCATAAAACCTCCTCCCCGGGTTGCCTTTGATCCATGATGTCCACCGTGAAGCTAACAATCGGTGATGACAATACCTCTGCTGACCTTCATAATCATCTTTACGACTAGGTCATCTTAGCAAAGACACATTCCTTTTGCATCTTGCCGTCGTCGAAGATGAACATGACGCCATTGACAACTTCCTCTGCTTTGGCAACATTAGCTCCCTCTTTCTTCACAGAGTGCATTCCATTGTTAGCCTCTTTCTTTCGATGCAGATGGAGATCGACATTTATAGATGCTGCACCTTTCTCTTCAGCTTTACCATCCCATCCACCACCAACCTTCATCCTTTGACATTAATTGGACATTTATGTTCCCTGCCTTACTGCTTCGTTGGCTGCCTCGCTTTCTCACCTTGCTTCGGCGTGTGCCTTGCTGTGTAGCCAACGTGGACGCCGTTAAGCTTCGTTGGTCGGTATCCGTTAGTGTTGTCAAATATGCACCATTTTAAAACTTTATGTGCATTTTTGCATTCTCGAAAACTTCATGGTGCTAGACGCTCCTCGGCCATAACTTTATTGGTAAAATTGCACATTTGCCCAAAATTATAACCATCGAATATCAATACTGAAAATACAAGAGGCTTTTTTTTGTTTGACGTGAAAAAATACAGTAGGCTAAAATATATAATTCTATTAAAATCTAGTATAGTTTTAATAAAAATGAATGATTTAGTTAATTTATTTTTTATTCTAGCATTCCTCTATTTATATTTCATCAAGTTTTGGCAAAAAAATATTTCAATAAATTTTCATAAGGTTCCAAACTTACTTGTCATTGTATTAGAAGACTATGTGCCCATTTAGAAATCTGTTAAAAAAGTGATTTTACATAAATTAAAGTAAGTATGTAAGAAGAGTTTTATTTTCAATTACGTGCAACTTATAAGGGCCCGTTTGGTACACTGGAATTGGAGTGTTGGATATGGAATTGGAATTTGAATTCCATGTAGATGCATGTTTGGTACAAAGAAATGAGTATGGAAATGATTTCCACATGGAAATCATTTTAATAAAAAATACTGGAAATCATTTCCACCTCCACACCTCAGTTTTGTAATCATCTCCATGGAAATCCCCTTTTACCCTTCTCTTTGCTTTCAGCCTAACCACTTCACAGTCCGATTACAGCAGCGACCTCCACACCTGCCACTGCCTACAACCATGGATGGCAACCTCCACACCTGCCGCCGACCTCCACACTTGACGCCGTCAGTGAGCTGTGATTCATGCGTCTTCCTTATCTTTTCATCATCTTCTCCTTCTTTAACCACAGCTTCACCTTCGCTAGCTCACTGACGTTAAGCTTCATCATCTTCACCTTCTTTAAGCTTCCCCTTTTCCTTCCCTTTTACCCTTAGCCTTGAGATGCCATTTTCCAGGTATTGACTATCTCGATGATGGAGGGAAGTTGAACAGAAAAACATGGGTATGCCCACGGCGGAAGGACTCAAGCACATTATTGAAAAACCACTACGGCGACCCATGACGGCGAGACCCACGACGATTTTTTCCTCCTTCGGTTTCGACGCGTCCAAGCTCAGCTCTGCAGACAGCGAGACCCACGATGATTTTAATTTCGACGACGATGATTTAAAAGAATTTTTTTTTTAAAAAAGATTTTTTAATTAAAAGAGCTTTTATGTCTTTTCATCTAAAAATCATATCTCATTTCTATGATATACTAAACATACTTTTAAATCTCATATCCATTTTCATATCTATTTCCATATCCATTTCCTTTTTAATATTCATTTCAATATCCATCAAAATGAATTCTGCGTACCAAACGGGGCATGAAAGAAGTGGGAAAAAACTCAAAAAGCCCTCACATGCACCCTCACATAATCGAAATGAAATCCCTTGACCCGTGAAATCACCCGGTTAATCCAAACAGCTGCGTTATTTCCTCTGGATCTTAGGCCGGGCAACCCTGGAGTCCGTGTCGGATTCCATTCCACTATAGTTGTGCGCACATATATATACATGGATATACATATATGCGTGCATATATGATCACTGGCGCGTGCATGTGGCTCGAGAACCGGGATCACTGCTTGAAACGGAGGTGGAATATTTGTTAACCTCTGCAAAAGGTAGCGTCCTTCGTACGGATCCTCTAGACGTCGCATACTTGGATCGAGCGAATATAATCTCAGTACCGCCGTGGTGATTGCGTCTGCTGCCCCAAACCCTAATTCTCTTCCGCCATGTTTTCAAGCTGAGTTCAGCGTTTAATGTACCCATTCCACTTAGCAGCTGCTTGACCAAACCGCAGCTTTCATAACCTATATCAAGTTATGTGGACCAATGTTTTCAAAATCGTAAGTCTTCATTTGCTCACCTTTCTTTGCTTTTACAAATCTATATCTCGTCATGTCATGCGAGCTTGAGACTGCTTGACTTATCTCACGTAACGGAAACTCGATAAATCAACTGTTTGAATCCGGTTTCTCTTCCCAAGTTTTATGTTTTCCCCTTCCATGAAGCTCAATTTGTACTTGGCAAGCTGTTGTGAGCATGCCCAACCATTGAACTAACTTTAAAGACGAGTAGTAAACTGAGGACTAGTAACACTGTGAATGAGCTACCTCCTTCCTTCAAATCCGGGCGCTGGTGTTTAACGTCCACATAATACATTTCTTCCTGCTTCGCTTCCAGATAATACATTTCTTCCTGCTTCGCTGAAACATACTTTCACTAATTTATTTCTAAAATACGGTAGCTTTCTCAATCACTTAAACTAGAAATATGAGGAAGTTGAACATGGTATATTGCTTTCTTGGGTAGTTCGGTATGATTCCGGAGATGATTCTGTTTTAGGCAGTTCTAAATTCAGCATCTTTCCAAAGGGTGTTTCTTTCCTTTAAATCTATGCTCCAAATGATTTAGTGAAACATGTTTTTGGCCAACGTGAAAGTAGTATTGCGATCAAGTGACTCTGTATATTTTCACTCAGTCTAGGATAATTCTGAACAGGTAATACCTGCGAGATTTTTTCTTTCATATTTTAATATAGAGTCCTTGTATTTATTTTGCAGAATTCTGAGATGCTGTTGTTCCTCATGTTGTGGTTATTTTCCATTTGATTATCGCCTTCGTTATTATTTTCTTCTGGGAAATATCCAACATAAGTATCAAATCTAAGAGTATGCATGTTATGTTCTTGATAATATGATTTTCGATCAAATAATGCTTTTGTTCAGGATAATATAATTTTCCATCAAATACGGTTTGTTGAGAGATTTCGGACTTGATCTTGTTTTATCACATTTCTCATGTCGAACATACATGCTGTTACTTTGTATTTGTCTATGTGGGCATTTATATATATTTTACTGACATTCACGCTTATATGCATCTACATTGTTGGCAATTTGCTTAGGGAGGTCTTCATCAAATATCATGGTTTCAGTTTCTGCCACATGAACATGACCTGAACCCTTTACCTGACAAAAGGTTATTTTACAGGGCATATTCTTCCCTTTTATCTTCCAGTTAATTGCTAACCAATGTATATTATCATATGCTTTTTTAATTTTTGTCCATACCAAACAGTGTAAAAGTGGAACAAAAAGATGCTGCAATGTTACTGGTCCTTTCATCACATATGCAATTGCATAAGGATGGGTTTATAAGCGCATGGACTAACTCCTTTGTTGGACCCTGGGATCCATCTCAGGGATTGCATAATCCTGGTAGAGATGTCAAATCCAGCAATTATAGATTGATTATATGTTTTTGATAGAGGAAAAGGTTTGCCTATTTTAGCAAATCTGATTTCTGTCTTACCAAATGTGCAGATGAAAAAATCAAGCTGTGGCTTTTTCTTCCTGGGCGCCACTCATCAGTTGTTGAGACTGCTCAGCCTGCAGTATCTAGATTAAGGGGTATCATGCAAACCTAGTTTTTTTGTGGTGCATCATCTTCAAGGATGCTTTCGGATATCACCCATGCAACATATTAATTCTAATTTGTTTTGATTGATAAAACTTGATATATATGTAGATCTTTATGAAAGTTTTCTTCAGCCCCTTTTTGGTTTTATAAATATATTTCTACGTGAAACATTTTTATATGTAGTTGCTGCATCTGGATTCTGGGTGGCTCCTGGGGATTCTGAAGAAGTTGCAGCCGCTCTTTCTCAGGCTTTAAGGAATCGTATAGAGAGGTCGCTGATAATTTGGTACAGAACTTTTTAGAGTCAAGTAAATCTTGATATTTTTTAACATATCTTATAAAATTTGGCAGAGCACTGCTTGGGCTTTCCTACATGAGATTTGGTGATGTATTTTCAAAGTATCATCAATGTCAAGGTGAACAACTGTTCAGGTATGTTGTAGATTTATCAAGATTGTAATGTTACTGTAATCAAATGATAGCTTGTAGTGATAGATCAAACAAATTATTTTGCGTAGTGTTAGGAACCTGTGAACATAGTGACAGATATGAACTGGAGGATTAAGGGGAAAATTTATTGAATAGTGACAGAAATGGAACCGGTGAGGCATACAAGTCCAAATCAGAGGCAGGAAAAAAAGATCCAGATTTGAGAGAGAGATCAAAGTGGAAGGAACTTATAGCCATTGACACACCTCAAAAGCTTTCAAAGCTATTTCAAATCGCTTGTTGTTGAGTGAGCGGAGAGGCTTCAACTTTTTTCCAATTTCCCTTCGCTCCTAAAACAAAAAAAAAAAAAGTTTCCGTTTAGGAGGGAAGGTACATCAATCAATGGAGGAGAAAATTCAGTTTGCATTTTTTCAGCGTTGCTGGCTTTGCCTCTTCATCATCACTATCACCTACACTGTTCAAGCTTTTGATTATGCCGTTGCTCTGTCTGAAAGCCTTCTCTACTTCGAAGCTTAGCCTGCTCTGTTCGACGGTCTCAAACAAGGGGTTGGCTCAAACTCGTGACGCCCATTTCCCACAACTCGTTAGTTTCTGTTGAGGTTTTTGCATTTTTAGTATGGGAATCGATTTTGAAAAATTGAAGAGGGTTCGTTTTGTGCAGGTGGATTTGGTGGGTGGGTAAGTAATATGACATTGGTGATCAGATAGGGCACTGATTTGGTGGGTGGGTATTATGGAATTTTTTAGTAAAAAGAATATAATATTTTATGATTGTATATAAAGGTTGAGTTAAAAAGCAATATGTTCTCTAGATTAGTAGAAGATGGGAATTGAAGAGGGGACCTATAGGTATCAAGCATTCAAGTGTATGCCTTTGCCAACAAACCAAGTACGCTTGTATCATCTCTAGTGGAAAACCAAAAAAATATATAACAAATATGCATATAAAATATATATAAATATATACGGTGATCGGTCTTTTTTGGGCGGGCTTAAATGGGCAATTTTGACTCTGGACCTGGGCGGGTCCACCTAATTGTGGGTTGCTTGCTCATGCCTAAACGAGATACACAAAATGAATCTCATTCTTTTAGTGCTTCTTCATCTTATCATTTATGACGTTTTTAAATTGTTAGAAATTTTATTTGTTAAATACTTAAATTGTTGACTTTACATATAAATATCTGCTTGTATATTTAAATATTTAATTATATATGTTTCATTACATGCATCCTAAAAGTTTATAGATTGCTGTATTCCCCGTTTCATGCCATCTTGTATATGATCCATGTACTTGTATTGGTAATTTTATATTTTAGATAATTTTACTTTCATATGGAATGTTTAGATGCATTTGCTGAAGTCAATATGATGTGTGATTGGGTTTTATTAACTTGCTGAAAAATTCTGGTACGGAGGGAAGTTGGTGAACATGCTACTAGGTCCACTTTAATGATTATCCAGAAATGCACCCTTTTTTGTTTGTGATAGTCACCCTTGATTTCAAGACTAGTTTTTCAGGGTTGGAAATTCTTAGGAGCTCTGTTTATTTTAAAGAGAAGTAGCTATAGTTGTTTTTTATGATGGGTAGCTAGTTAGAATGTCAATCTCAACTAACCTATATAGCTTGTAATCTGACTTGAGAGGACTTGAAGGAGCTAATAACGAAGCTTTGAATTCTAAGCTCTCTATATTCTCCCTTCTGTCGTTCTACTCTCTTTTCTCCTATAAAATAGGATCAAGATCTCACTGAAGCTGATTGAGTGGCTCATGCAATGTGTCTGCATTATAAAATTATGTCTTTGACCTGTGCTTTCTCCTGGGTCATTGATCTAAATATGAAATTCATTATTGAATTTTTTTCACTGCATGCTTGACTATTTCCAGGAGAGGGCAACCTACGCTTGAGTTCATCTTTTCTGTGAACGAGGAGGCAATCTTTGTACATGTCATAGTGTCTTTGAAGTATGTTAACCCAAACATTTTGATTAGTCAATATTGCTTCTTACACTGAATGTTAACATTGTTTTCCTTCATATTAGGCACATCCGAACACTTTCCACAGGAGATTTGGAAAAAGTATTAAAACATTCTATGGATTCTAAATATAGACTTCCAGGTCAGTATGCATTTTCTTGCCTTTTTTCCGGTTCAAAATAATCCTGCGGACTACTGCGCTTTTACATGCTGGCCATCCCTCTTGCTAGTTGATTACTTTTTAATGGGTTGGGAGTAATAAAACAATTTTTTTCTTCTTCTGGACCTGTAGTACTCCATATTCTGCTTCTTTGCTACTCCCATATGTTTCCTTCTATGTGTTTGGTGGCACTGGCGGGTAGGAACCCGTCAGTGTCCTATATCTGCAAGACCATCATGCCCTTGGATTGTGTGTAATGTTGGAGTCTAGATCCAAGGAGTCTTTCTAACGTAACCTTTTCAGTTTTTGTTAGCAAATATTTCTTCCTGGTTTATTTGAGGGAATAGATCTATGGTTTTCCTTCGGGTCTCTTTAATGGCTTTGTTAAATGATTGGGAGGAGGGAGGTTTCTTTTTAAGATAATCCGTTTCTTTTCCCATGTTTTTGGTGGCTTGTGTCTGCTTAAGAAAACTCCATGGCATTCTAAGGAGAGAGGGAGAGGGATGATGGATTTCCTACCCTTAACAGTCCTCACAGTATTTTAGTACATTATGAACTGGCCTGCTTTTTGATTAAAAAATGTTTAGATTTATCACCAATTGTATTCTGAAGGACTGCTAAGTTCATTTTCGTTTCCTGGTTGGCTTCTCTGGGGATCTCTTCTGATTGATTTCAGAATATTTTGTGGCAGTGATTGTTTCTCCTCATGGCATACGTGGCAGTCTTACTGGTTGTTCGCCTAGTGATCTTGTCAAACAAGGCTATTTGAGGTCCTTCCCTTTCCTTGCATGTGTATGCTTAATGTCGGAAAACATCGCCCTGAACTAAAATTTTATTTTTACTCTTTTGATAGCAGTTCTAACAAGAGCAGGTCGTCAAATGAAATTATAGGTCTCCCATATCATGTTTCCCACAGTATTGGTTGCCAGCTGAGGGGACAAAATTGCTTTGTTGAAGTAAGTCTTGGCTTCCCTAGATCTGTAAGTGACAAGGCATTGCAGACAAACATTAATAGCTTAAGGAATTTACCCAAGCATCATGTTGCTGAATCTCCTGGTTTGGGAAGAATTGATCGCAAGGGATCATCTGATCAAGTGTCAGATTATGAGAAAACGTTTCTGTATCCTGCTGAGGCAGTGCTTGTACCAGTTTTACAAACATCATCTGCAAGGTCTTCTTTAAGAAGGTATTTTTGTGGATGCGTACTAGTCTTCTAGATGCTTCTTTGATATCTAATTTTGTTTTCTCTCTTTGTTTTATTACTTTGAATTTGATTTCTTTTGACATATTTCTCTTCCTGTACTTTGACCTTTTCGGTTGACAAAAATGCATTTTTTGCTTTTACATTCTTATGCAATGTGCAAACATACATGCAGTGTTTATAATGTTGAGAAAGCATCGTTGGATCTTTTCCTCCTTTGGTTACGTTCTGGGGAGAATAATTATAAGGTCTCAAGAAAGAGATGTAATCATGAGAAAGTTCTAATAACAAGCAAGTAGCATGCAATGGCAAGTTCTTGTGTAAGAAATGACAAATCTATGTTGCTCACTTATTATAGGGACTTTTGGTGATTACATTTCTTCCTTGGGACCTCATAGTGATTCTCCGTACTTTGTATGTAAAGGATGGAATCATCTTCCTTCATTTTGCATTAAACAATTTTTGTTTGTTTATTATACTTGGGCAGTACTCTTAAATCACTCTACCAAAAAGTCATATTTTTCGAAGAAAAATGTGCAGTTTGGCTGTCCTGTCGTTTAAAACTATCACTGTCTATATAACCTCATGAATTTTACAGATTTTGGCTGCAGAATTGGATGGGACCATCCCTGCCCGGTTCCTCTTTCTTCATACATTGGTTGGTGCTCTCTCTCTCTCTCTCTCACACGCGCGTGCGTGCACAGACACACAAGTACATGTGCATGTGTGGGGTTGTGCGCACATGCATCATTTGTGCATTTTATTGGGGGGAGATAATATTCGCTATTACTTTGATGAATGAGGTTGATTGGGAACTTTTCTATGCAAAAGATTGTTGATATTGAACAATTAATATAAGCACAAACTTTATGCATGAGTTTTGGTCAACAGCCTAGTCATTCATAAAGATCTGGATATTTGACTATTTTGTCCTGAAATTCCTCATATCAGTCTCATTTTTTTGTTGTCATCTGCAGTGCTGGTAATGAATCTGCTGAAGACCTTTGGACTGAAAGCAATGGAACCTGCATGCAGCATGGTTATGATAGTAGCAGCAATAGCAATAGCAGCAGCAGCAGTAGCTCAAGTGCCAGTTCCAGTGATAGTGATATGAAGACTGCTGGACCAAGTGAACTAGAGGCAGATGCTGATTCTTTAACATGTAGACAGTCTGTGGTATCTTCTGGTGATCAATTGGAAAGTGATGGCCTCAAATTGGTATGATGTCGTTATGTTTGGAAAAGTACTTTTGGTTATTTTGTGCACTAGTAATTGGTTTTCTGTGGATAGTGATCTTAAACTTCAGAATTCAAGTTGAGAAATGTGGCAGCTTTTTGATCCTTTTTTCTATTAAATGCATATGTTCTTGCTTAAATAAGTTAACTGTGGTATGTACAGGGTTCTAAACGATCTCGAACAGGGGCAGAATCAATTAGTCAAGTGGGTACTACTACAAATATTCCTGTGCAAGATGCTTACATGTCTGATTTTGGTTCCATGGAAATTAACAATTTGGCCATTACACGAGTTGGGAATGAGCAAACGGAATCTTACTGGGATTGGGATGAAGATGATAGGGGCATGGAAATGGATATTCAAGCTCTTCTATCCGAGTTTGGTGATTTTGGTGACTTCTTTGAAAATGATTTTTTGCCTTTTGGAGAGGTATCTGGAGATCTTTAACTGCGAATATAAAGGATATTTCCTTTGGTGATATTTGTTCTTTCTTCCCTTAAAACCCACCATTGGATTAGATTCTTTAGTAATTCTATGTTGAAATGTTACATCCCATGTGCAAGCGCTGCATTCAAATGTTACATTTTGAATTGTGAAAGCTATTCTCTCACAGAGTAGTGAGATTAAATGTTAAAACTCTAGTTTTTGGCTCTTCACTTATTTTTTAAAAAAATTAAAAATACAATTTATAGATTACTTATGTTTGTTTTAGATTCTATTTCTTTATGAATTGGAGTCAGGAAAAATTTAGTCCTCTTATGGTTAAATTAACATACAGTGACAGTTGTGCGCTCCACTTGTCTGCTATGATGGAATCTTCCATGGACTGTCATAAGGAATCTGCTGTGATAGATATGCAGAGGGATTGGAGAGCCTTATTGTGACATGTACTCATAAGATTGATTATTGTGTGGCTTTCTTTATTTTTAATGTCCTTTTGTGTTGTTTAAAAGAAATGGAGGTTATCCTGTTATCCTATAGTCGTATTCAGTAATTATATTTTTTTAATGCAAAGAGCCCTGTTTCCCTTATTTATTTTTTTTTAAAAAAATTGAATGAATGCAAAATTGTCTTTCGTTGGCTGACTGCATTATAACTTGTACTAAATTCTGTAGTTTCCTCAGATTTATTTCTTGAACTTTAGAGCATGGATACCCTAGATGTTCTAAATTTCCTTCCACTTGCACACCTATCTGCTGGAATCTTATTTTGATCATTGTCTGTTAAAAGCCCCCAGGAACTGCAGAATCTCATGCCCTTATGTTTTCTGCTCCGGATTGTGGAGATGTCAATAGCAGTCCTGTTGGAGTTATGGATGCTTCGGATCAAATGCTTTTGCCAGTTGGGTTTCCCTCCTTCGAGAGCTTTAATCCCCCTCCATCAGTAGCTGTTGAGGAGTGTCTCAGCAAAACTCAGGACAACATGAATACTACCGCCTCACTTGGTCAAGCAGATCATACTCCTGTGTATTCTTCAGGGGAGTTTGATCATATAATAAAAGCTGAAGCAATGATGACATTTGCTCCTGAATTTGGAGCTGTTGAGACCCCTACAAGTGAGATTTCAACATTATTCAGAAGTCCATATCTCCCTAAATCTCGAAAAGCTAAGAGTTTAAATTCAAGTTCAAACAATTACTTATATGGTGCTGCACCACCACCCTCTTCTCCCTGCATTGAAGGATCAGATGGGAAGAATGGCACAGTAATTAATACAAAAGCATGTTCTGGTAAACAAGATCCTTGTATGGGGCTCCAGTCAAAAAATTACTACACATACATGGAGGGTAAGAAAGAGGTAAATGATAAAAGGTCAGTTACATGTAATGATAAAAGCATTGAAAAATCTGAGGGGATGGTGCCTCCTCCATTATCTGCCATTGGATCTAATGCTGTTGTCCGATCTGTCCAAAGGAAGATGACTGATGCTACACTTGAAGCAGAGCAGTTCCTTCTATCAGCAAAGACTTTGTTGGCTACTGATGTTGCTTGTTTATTGTTTCAAGCGTCCATGTGCAGGCTACGACATGTTCTCCTATCCTACAATATCCTCATTCCTGCTGGTTTGGGTAGGTCAGCTGGGGATGCATTATTGAATCATCTACCTGGTGACTCGAGTGCCACCCTAGACAACATATCTGGCAAGTATGAGTTGAAGAAGAAAGAAAATATCCCGGTCCGAATAGCAGGTGATATTGATGGAGGAATGCTTGATGGGCATCTCAATGTGCCTGTTGGTGTCTGGCGTACTCCCACTGTGGGAGTTTCAAAAGTTGTAAAATCTTCAAATTCACCAAACATGGATGTTGCTTCATCATTTTCGCATAATTCATTCAATGAGGAAGGCATTCTTTCTTATGGTCAAAGGCAACCGCTTCAAGAGCTTCTTGATGGCATTGTACTCCTTGTCCAACAGGCATTATCTTTTGTTGATTTAGCTTTGGATGCTGATTGTGTTGATGGCCCTTATGGTTGGCTTGCTCTTCAAGAACAGTGGAGGCGTGGATTTTGTTGTGGGCCTTCCATGGTCCATGCTGGTTGTGGTGGAACTCTGGCTTCTTCTCATTCACTGGATATTGCAGGTGTGGAGTTAGTGGATCCACTTTGTGCTGACGTAAGTTTCTTTTATATATGTTTTCAAAGTGCTTCTTCTGAACTCTTCACTTATAAAACCTTGGGTGACTTGTTTCTACCTCCTTGAGGTGTTGGGGGCTTTTGAAATATAACTAAAATGAAGTGCAAATTCTCTGATAAGCTGGGTGGTTTTGAAGTAATGTTTTTGCCCTGAAATTGCTGAAATATTTTAGTTGTAAGGTTGATGAATTTGGAGCCGATTTGTTTAGACATTCCTTGACTGGTGGTATATGTTCATATCCAAAAAAGGGTGTTGTTATGTCATGTTTTTTTATTGGCGACTCTGATAGAGTCTCAATAATGTAGTATTGTTATCCATGACTATCTAGTTGCAACTAAAAAACACATCTAACAAACACATCCATCTAGATGCAAGGACTAACTATGACATGCCGAACCTAGTAAAAAGTACCTCTGACTCAGATGTGCTCTTAATTGTGTGATGTAATTTTGGTATTCATACAGAAATGCAGATTCCATTTTCTGTGAGGGTTATGTTTTTTATTGGCTTATTCGACATAATTTCTAAATCTTGCAATCTTATTAGTATTAATATTAATTTTTTTTGGGTACATTTTACCCTTTCTTTTCTTGTGACATGCTTCCATTCATTTCTGCTTTCAATAGTATATTTTGCATCTTAGTTCATCAATAATGTCAGTATGCTAAAATTTCAGGTTCATGCATCAACTGTGGTAAGTTTGCTGCAATCTGACATCAAGACAGCCTTAAAATCTGCATTCACCAATATGGAAGGGCCATTATCTGTGGCTGATTGGTGCAAAGGACGCAATCAATCAGTTGATGCTGGAAACATAATCGATGGAGTTTCTGCTGAGTCTAGCATTGGTGAATGCAGAGATTCTTCAGAGCCAATGAGTCCATCCCAGTCATCCCTTGGTGGATCATCCGGCCTTAAGGGTAGAAGTCTGCTTTTGCATGAATGGTCAATGTTTTGATTTTTTCAGTAACACTAATATTTAAATTGACTGTTTAGTAGTGCCCTGCATCACTGATGGTGCCAAGGCGGATGAGACTTCCCAAAGGAGATCTGGCCAAGATATTCCAAATTCAGAGTCAGAGCAGCAGCCTAGTTCCCGGCTGAAGCCTACTCTTATTGCTCTTCCATTTCCTTCTATACTTGTAGGGTATGCGGCTTTCTCATAAATCATAATAAATGTTTGACGACCAGCTTAGTGCGGCCTGCTACCAGTACCTAGGACAAGAAGCTCTGGACACTATCATTCATTAAACAAAATTCTTAACCCTAAGAGGGAGTTCCAAAAAGAAGTTGTGAGGACAGCATTATGAATGAGATTACGAAAGCTTTCAATTTTTTTTAAAAAAGTTGAGGAAAGTTTTATTGGTTAAAATTGTGGAAGATTATACGGTCTATTTTAAAAAGTGAGGAGTGAGAAGTTGTTGACATTCTAAGGTCCTATTTGCATATCACGAGAGCTAGAAATTTTTGAAAAATTAAGGATGCCTTGAACTATGATCTGATAAAAACCTGTCACTCTGTTATGCAGCCTGCTTCTAGGCTTATGTTCATTAAGGAATAGACTAACCCTCAGTGGGATTTATTTAAGCAGAGTTTAATGAGTCATAAGTAACTGTCAGTCATATCAAAGTGCCCCTTCAACAATGTGAGGTATATTTGTACCGTGGGTCATTGCCAACCAACTCTAGCCAACCAACCAATATGACCACATGAACATCCTACCTACCCTTACAAACTTATTATTTTTCTACCTTTGCTTCTGATGTAAATTACAAGTTAGGTAACTGATGGGCCTGTTACTAAGGAATGGGGAAAGATTTATCTGGAAAAAGGGAAACTGGGCTGCAAGAAGGTATGAAGCACAAACCAACAAGTGGAAGATAATCATGAGCAAGATAAGGGGCATAATGGGAACGAGCGAGAGTAACAGATTGTTCTGACATGTCAGACCAGTGGGGAGTGTATTTTGTTTTGGGTGAGAAGAGGACCTGGTCTCTCTAAATATCAAGCTGTGAGAGCGGTTTTTCGTTGTTGTTTACTGTTCTGTGTGAGTCATCTCCAGTCTTGGTGATTGCAATCCTCAAATTCTCCCTGTTTAATAGAGGATTTCAAACCATCTATGCCATTACTCTGTCCTGAACCTATCAGTAACGTAACTGGTATCTGATGGTGTGAAGTTTGGATGTTATTACTTGTGGTAGGAACTTATGATTGATATGTCCTGCAGTTATCAGGATGATTGGCTCAAAACGTCAGCAAACTGTTTACAGCACTGGGAAAAGGCTCCTCTGGAACCCTATGCCCCACAGAAGCCTGTTAGTTAATAGATAACTACCACCGCTTTCTATATACTTGCTGTCTACTTCATATGCTAAAGTTTAATTTCCTGAAGAATAACAAGTTCAGGAACTGAATTTCATAACTCATATATATGGATTATTTTTGCAGATTACATATTATGTGGTATGTCCAGACATTGATCCCCTTACCTCTGCCGCTTCCGATTTTTTCCACCAACTAGGAACAGGTGAGTGAAGTTGGTCGTGCTCCATTCAGCCATGTGGACTATTGTTTGATGTTCATGTTTTCATGTGTGAAACAATCTATCCTTCAAATATTAGGCTGTAATATGCTTGAAACAATTAATGTTTCTGGACTTTCATACGAGCCTTATTACATCTAAGAATAGCTCTGTGTAGTTTCAATAGAATGCTTCCAGATTTGTATGCGTCTTGATTATTAATTAAAGATTCATTTCATTCTGTTTCTTCTCCCAACTTTACTCATTGAATTGTTATATCTGTCTTATTATACTTCTATCCTCTTCAGTCTATGAGATATGCAAGCTGGGAACTCATTCGCCTCAAGGTTTAGGGAATCAGATGGAGATAGAGTCTGGGAAATTGTCATCTTCTGGTTTTGTTTTACTTGACTCCCCACAATCAATGAAGATTGAGAGCAGCAATGCATCTCTTGTTGGTTCGATAAGTGATTACTTTCTCTCTCTCTCTAATGGTTGGGACCTGACTAGTTATCTTAAGTACCTTTCGAAGGCTCTTAGAGCTTTGAAGCTTGGTCCATGCTTCTCCACAAACCCAAATGAGGGAAACAGCAATTCATGTTTGGTAAGTGGATGATTCTTTGGTTTAGACCCAGTGATTAAATGGTCATAGTATATCCCTTTTGCAAGCTACCCTTTGATTACCATTCCCTCCGTTCCTTTAAGACAGAATCACCTAATTTACGCAGACCAATATAACAATTTGAACTAATTTATGTGTTAATTTTTTTCCATCTTCTCTCTTTACACTCAATTTGCTTAGCATTTACTCTACATGGGAAGGCTGCGTATATATTTACTCTAGAGTGGGCCAAATCCTTTTATTCATTGAATAGGGGCATTTTAGGAAAAATATTAATTACTCCCAGAATTTTGTAAATTTTTATATATATAAAGGAACTTCTAACCTTCTAAAATTTTTTTCTTATAATTAGGAATAGAGGGAGTACCATATTTGGTTGGAGAGAAATGTGGGTGGTTCTACTAAAATATTTTGGCCTCCACAGTTCATATGGTATTACCATTTTTTGGGCTCCCATGGTCTTTTTTTTTTTTTTTGAAGGCTTTTCCAAACAGATTCAACCGTGGTTCCTCTATTTATCCTTCATAAAAATCCAGATAAAAACTCAAAATTTGACTTCAGTAGTGTTATTTGTTGACACTGTCAACAAGGCTTTAACTGGCAATGACATGATTCATAACATAGAAATGGCTTTCTCATTGTATATTTTTTCTCTTCCTTCTAATCTCTTTTTTTTGGGGGGGGGGGGGGGTTGGTGGTATATAGGTAATCTATGTGGTGTGCCCTTTCCCTGATCCAACAGCAATTCTTCAAACTGTGATTGAATCTTCTGTTGCCATTGGATCAGTTGTCCAACAATCAGATAGAGATAGAAGATCTGCATTGCATAGTCATGTTATGAAGGCATTAAGTGGCTTGGCAACTGCTGATGAAGCTTCAGCATCTAATATCATTGCACTCTCTGGGTTTTGCATTCCAAAATTGGTACTGCAGATTGTGACAGTTGACTCAATATTCAGAGTCACAAATCCATCGCTGGGCGAGCTTGTCATTCTGAAGGAGACTGCCTTTACAGTATATAACAAAGCTCGAAGAATCTCACGTGGATTCTCTAATGATTTTACCCCATCAGCATTTTCAGGCAGATCTCATTCAGTTTTGACACAAATTGCTTCTCCCATTTCTGGGATGTGGAAGGACTGTGTTGGTCCTCGAATAACAGGACATTCACTTCCAAGAGAGGGTGATATTGATGCTAGCTTGAGGTCTAGTTCTTGGGATAACTCTTGGCAGCCAACAAGGACTGGGGGACTCAGCTGTGACCCTAGTAGATCTGGGGATTACTATCTTAATGATGAAAGTTGTTACATGTTTGAACCCCTTTTCATTCTATCAGAACCTGGTTCTGTGGAACATGGTGTTTCAGTTATTGGTAGCCCCATTTCAGAATCTTCCAAGGTACTGGCAGATGATAGTAGTGGAAATTGTATGCAGAATACTAGTACTGCAGGAAATTTGGATTCTGCTTCAAACCTTGATGGGTCTGAGTCCGACCAGAGGACTCCTTCAAGTCTACATTGCAGCTATGGATGGACAGAGGATTGGCGTTGGCTTGTATGCATCTGGACTGATTCAAGAGGAGAATTATTAGACAGCAATATTTTTCCTTTTGGTGGAATTAGCAGTAGGCAGGATACAAAGGGTCTGCAGTGCCTATTTGTACAAGTTCTACAACAAGGCTGTCATATTCTTCAATCTTGTTCCTCTCCTGATACTGGTGTCGTGAAGCCTCGAGATTTTGTGATATCACGTATTGGAGGTTTCTATGAGCTTGAGTACCTTGGTAAATTTTTCCTCTTTTCTCTGTGCCCTCTTCCTACCGTTTGTTTAGTACATAAAATTTCCTTTTTTTGGGGTGGGGGGGGGTTGGGGATCCTGTTGAGTGCCTCGTTAACTATTGAGGTGTAGAAAGGGTAGAGGAGAGGGAGAAATGGAGGGAAATCTTATTTTTTTTCTCTTTCTTTTTTTTAGGGGGGGGGTTGTGGGGGGCAAGAGAGGAAGAGAGAAACAGAGAGGTTCAATTCTATTAATGCCAAAAGCTGGTTACAATGACCCCTCTTGTGCTCTTTTATAGACCATGACCCCAATTAACTAATTACCCACCCATTAACCTCCCTTAACTAACTCTCATTTTGTTTACTATGTAATATTTTATCTCAAACTTTTGCCCATGTTGGCATAGGAATCTCACTACACGAGTTTGTTGTAAGTGTGAGCAATGAAGCAGCGTGTGAAAACAAGTAATATATTTGTAATTATAAAATTAGTTCAGGTACTTTGACATTCAACCTTATCATTATTGTTGTTGTGTCACTTATTTTATCAAAATGAACTAGCTCTATTGGAAATGATAAATTTAACCAAAAGCTGTGGAGGCATAATCAAATCAAAATGTATATGAATGTTAATCTTTAGGCAATGTTGGAAGTAGTCCAACCTTTAGGGTTACGTCTATTCCAACGATCCATCACTTGCTGTGACATTCAGGCTTCTTCCTGTCATCAATAACTTTCAGTAATATACCTTTGGTTTTTGGTATTCTCTTTATCTTTTGTGTTCAATAGTCAATGCTACTCAATTATGTTAAATAGAACTTTGTCTTTCTCATATTTAATGTTACGTTCACTTTCCTATTTATTGACTTTGCCAATTAACTCAGAGTGGCAGAAAGCTATTTATTCAGTGGGGGGATCTGAGATGAAACGATGGCCCCTTCAACTGCGTCGAACTCTGTGTGATGGGATGCCTGCGACTAGTAATGGTACTTCCTTGCAACAACCAGAGATGACTTTGATCCCAGAAAGAAATCTTCCTTCCTCACCTAGTCCTTTGTATAGCCCTCATGCCAAGGCATCTGGTTTTATGAAAGGCAGTTTAGGGCAACCTGCTGCAAGAAAGCAGCTTATGGGCGGGCATTCTATGGTTGACAACTCAAGGGGTTTGTTGAATTGGGCACAAAGCATTAGTTTTGTTTCAGTTTCATTGGACCATTCATTACAGCTTGTTCTGCCAGCTGATTCATCTTCTCCTGGTGAGTTACATGCTACAAGTTTTTTTTCCAGTTCTACTTTTTATTTCATGGTACTGCACAGATGCTAGTCATTGATCAAGAAAAAGCAAATCCATTGGTATTTTGTATTTTGCTAGAATGGACTTTTACTGCCGTCTACTAATAACAGATAGATCTGAGCTGTTAAAGTTTTTCCCTTTTTTTTCTTTTAATTCAGTAAAGCATATGGACAACTGTTACATAGGCGTCACAGCTAGGGTTAGATTGCATCGCAATGCCAAGGACAAGAAATCCATGCTAGCGTGTAGGCTATTCTGAGTTTGGAAGTTGTTTTTGTGCATTTATAACTGTTGAGAAGTGCAGTATAACAAACCAGAATAAGTTGAGTTTTGATATTCACAGGAGATGAATTTATATTTAAACATTCTTTTTTTTTTGGAGTTATTTCATAAGTATTGAAAGACAGACTTTTGCTGGAGGAACTCATGGTGGTAGTGGGATGTCTATTTTAGGTTACATTGAAGGTTTTACTCCAGTGAAGTCTCTTGGTTCTACATCTTCGGCATACATTCTAATTCCTTCTCCCAGCATGAAGTTCCTTCCTCCAACAGCTCTTCAGCTCCCCACTTGCCTCACTGCAGAATCTCCACCACTGGCTCATCTGCTTCACAGCAAGGGCTCTGCCCTTCCTCTTTCCACTGGCTTCGTGGTTTCAAAAGCTGTTCCTACCATGAGGAAGGACTTTAAAAGCAACCTGAAAGAGGAATGGCCTTCAGTACTTTGTGTGAGCCTCATTGATTACTATGGAGGGACTAGCATTTACCAGGAAAAGATTATCCGAGGAGTTAACAAACAAGGTGGTAGAACTGTGAGCTGGGAAGCCAAAGATTTTGAGATCGAGACCCACTTGGTTCTTGAGTCTCTTGCGGCAGAGCTGCATGCCCTGTCATGGATGACTGTGAGTCCAGCATACTTGGAGCGGCGCACGAGTCTTCCTTTTCATTGTGACATGGTTCTAAGACTAAGGAGGCTTCTTCATTTTGCTGATAAGGAGCTCTCCAAGCAGTCAGAGAAGTCTTGAGGTTAAATACATGGCGCCGACAAACCGTTATAATAGACTGTATCATACGAATTACTAGGTTTATGTAAATTATATGTAAAGCCCGCTGATGCATTTTAGGAGGGTCAGCAATTGTAGATATGAATGGAAATTGTGGAGACTTAATGGATAGAAAAGTTGATTTTAACCGAGTTTAGTGCAATTGATAGAAGAGGCTGATGCTGGCCGTTTGGTAGGAATTTTTGAACTGATTTTTTTGAAACATTATTGCTAACTATTGATACTATATTGATCCGATATAAACCATTGCGACCGACTATTTTTTTGCTTAGTTTTGTTCCTTATTTTGGCAGCCGTTGAGTTTTCTATTGATTGAATATTATATCGCTTGTTAGATTTGGGGATGGACGACTGTCCTGGTGAGCTTTAATTTCTGTCTGTTCAAATCAATTTTAAGAACTAGGCCATGAAACCCATTTTTGGCACTTACAATATTCCTGCTCAGTGTGGCCACACGATAATCCCATAATTATCATTTAAGCAAAGAAAAGGGACTGACGGATGGGGGTGGTTTAAAACTTTGAAGGGCAGTTTTGAGTTTTCACGTGGACCCACTTTGTAGTTCGGGTGTTTCCATCATGACTTTGCTTGGCTTTCCCCGTAATGCCATCTCATACGCATTAATTGCCTTCTGGAGAGCCAACCGTCAAAGGGTATGTGGCGCATTTATACATTGAGCTACTCTTCTTTCTTTTTTTCTTTTTCCTTTTCAACCAAACATAATTAACTCGATGAAACTGGTTTGGAAATGGTTTCTCAAGAGTACAAACTGCAGTTGCAAGTGGGATTTGGGGATAATAATTGAAAGCTTTTAGCTCCTTCAATTTAGTCGAGAGACAGGATTCAAATGCATAATTTTGAAACATGGCAGCGCACTGCCAAAACCAAGTCCTCCATTTTGTATGTGGGGATTTAGAGGTGAAGCAGAGATCCAACAGAATAGACCAGCGAAGCTGCCATAAGTATACTACTGAATGAATCACTGATACAAATGAAATGAGGGCTGATACAAAAGAATACATAAATTAAAATGAACATCTGCAGGCAAGCACGCAGATACTGATATTATTTATGATACAACACAATCAGAAACACGGGCAAACAAAGAAATATGATGGATCGATCATCAAGCTGAGAAGATAAGGGCAAAGGCAAGTGGAGCTAGAGATGCAAACAAGGTGGGAAGGAATGGAGGAGCATCCGATGCTGGGCTTGGAGCCGGACCGTCGGCGGCGGCGGCCGTCTGCACCAAGCACACTGCCATTACAACCACTAACAACAGCTTCATCGTCACACTGGCGCCCTCCATTTCTAGTTACAGGAAGGAGATGAAGGCTCTACAATCCGACACTAGAAGCAATTGAGCAAAGCAATGGAGTTGGAAGGGAGTGGGAGTGGGAATGGCATATTTATACAAAGACAAGGAACAAACAAGGTTGCTATTATTAATTAATTTGTTATTTTGTTACTACTATTTTTTTTATTTCCCGGAGCTTCGCCCCGACTAATCCGGATCCGACCAGCGTCGCGCACCTGAAAATGGTGAGTGAGTCTTTCAACGGTGGCTACTACATACACAAGGACTTGAACTCGAGACCTTACTTAAGCTGGAACAAACCGCTTACCATTTGATTCAACGTATTTTCTTAGCACTATAATAACTGCTGCTTTTGCATCATGAGCTGTCCATCTTCTTGGTCACCGCCCATCAATATGGTCCACCTACTGCTTAATCTTACTCCTACCTGCCATTTAAACAGGTATCCTATTCTAATAAGCAACCTAAAATAAAAATTACCTTATATTGTCGCCCAATTCTTCTTTTTGTACAAAGTGATAAGATAAAGCCCAGTAAGCATAGTGTCCGGCCCATGTAGAAATGCCGATTGACAAAATAGATAAACTAAAGCCTGATAGACTGATCGTCCGGCCCAGAGGGCTCCCTCAACTTTGCTGAATTGCTCTATACAAGGTATATTAAGCGGAAACCTAGTTCGTTGGTCGAGTCTGTTCTCTGCGACTCTGCCTCGTTTGCGAATCTGGGACTCGGAGGCCATGGGTACTGTACTCTCTTTCGTTTGTGTTCACTGTGATTATCTTGTTGTGGATGAAAATGATAATATGGTGGAACAGGGGCTTACAAGTACGTGTCTGAGTTATGGCGAAAGAAGCAATCGGATGTGATGAAATTCTTGCAGCGAGTGAGATGTTGGGAGTATCGTCAGCAGCCGTCGATCGTGCGTGTGACGAGGCCCACCCGACCTGATAAGGCTCGTCGCTTAGGGTACAAGGCTAAGCAGGGCTATGTCATTTACCGTGTTCGTGTGAGGAGAGGGGGTCGCAAGAGGCCTGTTCCCAAGGGTATTGTCTATGGCAAGCCTACCAATCAAGGTGTTACCCAACTAAAATTCCAACGCAGCAAGAGGTCTGTTGCTGAGGAGCGAGCTGGCCGCAAGTTGGGTGGCCTAAGGGTTCTCAATTCTTACTGGGTCAACGAGGTTCTGTTTCTGATTCTCAAATTTATCTCTCATTTCAGCCCCCCCCACATACTGTTCAATGCTGACCCCTTTGGTCCTCTTTATACTCCACAGGATTCAACCTACAAGTACTACGAGATCATCCTGGTGGATGTTGCCCACAACGCCATTCGCAATGACCCGAGAATCAATTGGCTCTGCAACCCGGTCCACAAGCACAGGGAGCTTCGGGGCCTTACTTCTTCCGGCAAGAAATACAGGGGCTTACGTGGCAGGGGACATCTTCATCACAAAGCTCGTCCTTCTCGCAGGGCCACCTGGAAGAGGAACAATACCCTCTCCCTTCGTCGCTACCGCTGAGTTTGATTTTACCTACTATGTTCTTTTCATTGCAATTTTTTATTTTAGGTGCATGAGAGAAACTTGAGAATATGTGTCGTTTCAATGTTTTTTGTTGTGATGTTTACTTGTATAATTGAGACTTTTTTAAGCACATCGTAAGGCCTTTTATTTAACTACGTCCGCGTTTTTCCATTTGTATTTCTCAACTAGATATCTTCAGTCTCAGAAATTCCCCGTTCAAAGTTTCTCTCATATTTTTGTCAACGGATATAAATTGATGGGACATTTCTAGAGGAGATGAATTTTCTGCTATGGATTATTCTGTTAATTATCTTGGATTTTGTACGAGGGGGCAAAGAGTGAGGGGAAACAAAAAATTTTCTGGATGAATTGGAAGGAGTTAGTCCTCATTTTATGATGAAGTTCCTGATTGAACTTAAGGAAGTTTTAAGATGAATATTGGGAAGCGAATGGTTTGTGGAAAGAGGGTCTATTTGGTAAAGAAGACAGAGGAATGGGGTGGTGAGTCCAAAATTAATGTTCATGGTTCTTATCAGCCTTAAAAGAGCATGCAAGTTATAGGGGTGGTCCTTAGGGACGATGAGGGATCTATAATGGATGGTTTCGCTGGGAAGGCTGAGGCCTCATCTGCGTTTATGTCAGAAGCTTTAGCTTTAAGAATGAGGGAGCAGTAAAGAGATAGAAACCTCTATTGAATCTGATTGTGTGGTGCTGATCAATTGTGGGAAGAATGGCTCTCAAATTGTGAATGGAAAAGTCATTTGCGTCTGGCTGTCTCAAGATCAATAATCGAAGCTGCTAACTGGTTAGCAGTGAGTAGCACAAGATCCTCCACCCTATCTTGCTATGATTCTAATTTATAAGGAATGACTTGGTGCAGGTACCTGACGTTTCTGCTATTTGTTTTCGACGAGTAGGAATCGTTTGAGTATATTCTGCTTAAAGGCTAATTGGTTTTTGCTGCTTGTTAGTTTCTGTTTTCTTGGTATGTCAAGTTTTTTATGAATAGGTTAGGTAGTGATCTTTTCAACTTTCTTGGTTTCGGCTATTAGGGTGCATAATATACTTGCTCTCGTAATTAATAACATTGACTTTTTTAGCTAAATAAGAGGCTTAAGACGGGTTTGATAATTATCAAGAGATTCCTATGTTACTATTTCTCCTTTGTCGTTTAACAATGGTGACTCTTGTCAAGCCTCCCAAAGGGAAAGCGCTACCAGGTTTTTCACACGGTTCATCCAATTAAAGCCTCGAAGATTTTCATAGAGGTCCTTATTAACCGATAAATCATTAACCAAATTTAATAAAACAAGTAATTTCCATTATGTTTGTCTTTTCTACTCTAATGGATTTTTTATCTCAATTTTAATTCTCTTATAAAAAATACTGGAGGGAGCGTGCAAAATGTCTGGGAAAAATTAAGGCTGCAACGTTTAGACATGAAGTGATTCATTCTCCCAAATGAACAATTTGATCACTTATTAATTGCTCCCTCCAATTCTAATTATATATTTTAAATTACATTCTCTCGTAGTGTGGTCCTGTTTATAAGTTTTGTTTATTTAAAAATTTAATATATATTTTTTTACTCTCAATTAATGTCTCGTCTCTTTTCTGTACTTACTCTCATCTCTGGGATTCGATCTCTCACTTATCATCTCCAAATAAATTTGTATTCGAAAAAAAGTACATTTCTAACAGCAAGGAAAACACATAATTAAGTAGGATAACTGGCTACGATTTGTAACTACATATCAGATTTGAAATTGCCTGCACATGCATGTGCATCGGAAATCAGGGCAACGCAGAATTAATTATTATTGACTCCTTTCAGTACTGATTGCAACTACATGCATTCTTGAGAAAAACAAACTTCATGGGTTTTCAAAAATAGGCAAATTGCTTTCAACTATACTCCCTCATCCTATTTAGAAGAGAGTTATTTGATCATCTTTACAAATCTCATTAAATTTTTTTATATGAATTTACAATTTTACTATTCATTTTTTATGTTAATTTTTTTCATGCATTATAATATAATTGATATTAAACAGAGATAAAGTAAGAAATTTGTTGAATTTAAGGATAAGGTTAATTATGTTTAAGGTTTTCTTTTATCTATATTGAAAGTGATTTATAAATAAAACTAGAGGATTTCCTTTGTTAACTACAATAACAGATTCCATATCATATTGGTCACATTGTACAAGGACAAGGATAGAGTTGTAAAAACCAAAAAAAAAAATAACAACACTACAAGATGACTTGTATTCTAAACTAGACGTTGCTTCTGCAAAACTACCGTAATACAGGATTGAAGGGAATTGTACATCTAGAAATCATCAACAGCATTATAACAAGTCATTATTAATAAGATCTGCCAATAATAATCACATCGACGCCCAAATTCATCATAGGCACCACCGCATATAAAATTTTAAATATATAGCCAGGTAGTCTTAAATGAACAAGAGCTTAATCATGTTTAACTGGTGAAACGACACGCCAGTAGAGATAGCCGCCAATGCAAGATGTTTGAAATAGCAAGTTGTATTGTATTACAAATAGATAATATTTTGTACAAATTTTAGCAACTGTCAAAACTGCGGTTGAATTTACATTGTTTGAGTATACCCCTCGGACCCAGACGAAAGTAATTTTCTATTCATACTGAGCTATCTCCTGGTTGGCTTGTTTGCCTTCTTGATTAAATGGTTACGAGTATAACCTTTTCTAGTACCACTTGTATTTACAAAATAAACACCCCGCGTGCACCTTCGATGCTTTGCTGGCATGGCTGTTGTCACCAAGCATTCATACGTAGCCCTACCTTTTGGTTCTTCAATAAATTCGGTTCCATCTCCAAGAACAAGCAATTCCCAGTTGTTAGGAACTGCATCATCATAGCCTGCAAATGCCTAATGTTCAATGAGATGCAGACTGATATTGATAAAATGAGAAAAATAAAACTTCTGAAATGTCAATATACCAGGTGAGTTCTAAGCTCGGATTCAGCAGAGTATACACACCATCCACCAAGAACCCAAGCATTCAAGAATCTTCTGCAAACCATCATATTCAATCAGCCCAAAGCGCAGGATAACAAAAAGGAACGTCGTCATTAGGCACTGGGACTACAGAGCTTCCAAAGTTATTGATGCCTTGGTGAAAACTGAAAGGACAAAGGGTGCTTCTTCCCCTGGGTGAATAGTAGTAGGAACTATAGTGTAACCCTTAGGATCAGGGTCTAGGACCATTTCACAAGATATTTCTCGAGAATTAACATAGTCTGTGCCACCAACCGATTCATGTAGGTATATGTTAAAAGCTGCACGTCGGCCCCGAGTTTTGAGTATTCTCATTCCAATGTAGAACATTGACGAGTCATGGCTGGATTGATAATTTCTAAAACCAGCTGTCGTTCTTGAAAACCCCACACCCTATAATATTATGACGAAAGGTAAGAACAAATCCAAGAGACACCTCTTCATAATATAAGCACCACATGATGTTAAATACCTGTGTTAAAGTAATGAAAACATGAATTGGAAACGATGCATCTTGCCCAGTTGCTCTCAGTCTGTACTGTGGATTTTGGTGCCATGTATCATAATCCTGGCAACCACCAGCACTGTAACCACGCCATTGGCTGTGAACAGAGTAACGCATTTCTGGAGGATAGATACGGCAAACATATATTGATCGAAAATGAATCTGGAAGTCTTGCCAAGACATCCAGAAAATACCATCCTTGGACTGTTCCAAAAAGTCAGATGTCACTAGGGTGATAGTAAATATAAATACAAGTTAACAACTGTAAAATTTAGCTCGTAAATGGTAATTTAAGAGCCAATCCAGACTGCTGTAAACAAGTACTAAGGGGTCAAAGCATGTGATTGATCTGCTATAGAAAAGTAAAAAAAAATGACAACCTGTGGAACGTGTTTCAGCTTGTGCTTCATCCTATCAGTCCATTCGAGTGAGGAATCAGACCATGGGCCATTCCATTCAACTTCGTTGGCCCAGGGATTTCGGATCTGAACCAGCTTATGGCCATCGACCTCTCTCACCTAAATTGAATCACATTAATGATCATTTGATTTCATTATTAACATAGGGAAAATTTTCTCCCACTACCTGTAGTATAGAATAAGCATGCCCTTGCACAATGCCACTAGAAGAGATGTGGACGTCTGAACCCGAAGGACTTCCTGCACCAAGAAGAAAGCCCT